>QVNV01023249.1:0-63632 GCA_014825455.1 Pseudomyrmex pallidus | reverse complement strand
AGAGAGAGAGAGAGAGAGAGAGAGAGAGAGAGAGAGAGAAAGAGAGAAATGTAAACGAATGTAACGGTTGTGTCGCACAAATTTCAATTCAGACGATGACAAAAAATTTTTTATACATATTTTGAAGTAAAATACTTTCCGCAGAGAGAGAGAGACGTCTTGACTATATATTTCGAAACTTTAATTTAAAATTTCATTTGCCGAGCGGCGTTCAATATAAATATTAAGACAAAACTGCGCCTGTAAGTAATAACTTCCAATTAAATTTCTTCGGCAAAGTCGGACTCCGCAATATCAGCGAAGAATTCGTCATTAAGGAGATCTGGGGGAGAATCTGGGACACCCGTGTAGATCGCCGCCGAATAAATAACGGTTTACACTAGACCAGACCGGACTGGCCCGATATTGGATAGCGCGAGATTATTTCGATCAAAAGATAATTCTTGCAATATCGGCGCTGTTTTGAAAACACTCATTTAAAATTCGTTTAAAGCGGTAGAATATATATAGTATACATTAATATATCGGGCGAAATATCAGCTTTGAAAACCCCGGCGATTAATAACCCGAAATATAACGATGAAAACTCGATCAAATTTCATCGCGCGAAAGCTTCTAACAATGCTGCAATTTTTTTTTCACGTTGTTTCGTCTTCGAGAAGATAAATTGCGACCAGCAAGCGTTATTACGAACTCCATGCGATCAGATAACTCGTGTGTCGATCCTCGATTTCCGATTGCGTATTTTTTTAACTTATCAATTATAATTGCACTGGTATTAAGTACCGTAATGATAATAATTATAATTCTTCTTCCTTCTTCTTCTCCTTCCTTACATATTTAAAATAAAATATAATTTTTTCTCCATCTCGCGATGCCAATATTGATTGGATCCGTTCTCGGAGGAAATATCAATTTGTCCGCCCGAAATGTTTTTGTTTGTTTATTTTTTTTTTTTTATTTTACAATCCAGCGCTTGTATTAATCCCGATCGTCACGTAGAACAAACTCGCGGGTGTGTGCGTGCGCGCGTTGATTAATTCCGATTGCTCTTTATCGACACCGATTGATGGCCAAATGTTAATTTGGAATTTTCGGATTTACGTTGCGAAATAATAGCGCAACTCGTTCGTCGGGTGACAAGTGACGCTCGGCGTCATTTTAATTGCTCGTTATCCTCCGAGGGCCGACGTCTAACGGACGGTATCGTATATTCGTGTCGAGTGATTGCACATCGTGATGTCGGTTAGTTACAATAGTACAGCTTATAAAGCGTGTGACACACTCTTGTCTCTCGTGTCCGAAAGTTTGCGTGTGAGATACTGTGTGTATGTGTGTGTGTGTGAAACGTGTGCGCATCACGTACGTGTTGTACTTTAACTACGTTAAAAGGGTGTGTTTGTTTATGTACGTGTGGGCAAGAAGCTAGCTTGTAAAATTGTCGCACACAGTGTGGCACGTGTGTGTCAAGTTAATGATGTAAAGAGCAAAATTATACATTAGTACCTTAATTCCCAATCGGTGCAAACCGCCCCTGAACCAGTTTGGTGCGCCGATGCAAATGTACGTGTCTGTATGTGTGTGTGTGTGTCTGTTTTTGTGATTACGTGTGAGCATATATATATATATATGTGATTAACGAGCTCCAATACAATTTTTATTTCCGCGAAAAAAATGGCATAAAACAATCTCTGGTAACGTGATAACAATGTTATTTCATTTCACGACAGTTTGATGAACGTGTCTCTCCGCGAGAGACGATGAAATTGTATTGGAGGAGGCAATTTCCGTGTCAGCTCACTCGCGAGAAAGAAGTGGGAAATCGCCAGGTTTCTCGTTTCTCGTCGAAACTCCATACAACGTGTCCTTTCTCTTTTTCTTTTTTTTTTTTTTTCGTTGAAAAAAAAAGAAAGGACACGGAGAAAGAAAACTCCTCGATACGTCACGTAGCGGGCGGCGCAAGTCAATTAGCAAATGCTGTGTTGCTCGCTCAGTTTTAATTAGAGAAGAGGTAAAGGTACGTAATCACACTACTACTGCGCCTCGCGCCCGACGCTGATTACGAGAGACGTTGACTCCAGCAATCAAAGATGCTCTAACTATGTTTCATCAACTCCAAATCTAAAATCGTTACGCAACTTTGCCGTCGAAACGGCGCACAAAAAAAGGGGGATGAGGTCTCGCCGACAAAAAGACACTACGAGAACACACTACGCTCTCGAAGAAAAACGAAACGAAAGAAGGAAACAACAAATAAAGAAAAGAGAATGTAGACGCGCGTGATATATATTTTACACGCCGTAACAAAACCTAACGCAAGGTTTAAGCAACTGACGAAACATGCCCAAAAATTAATTACGGCATTCACGATAAAAACGATATGATCGATATGATACTTGTGGATGAATATGCGTGTCCTGGCAACGAACCAAGAGATTTGTGCGAATCGAACAAAAAAAAACGAACAAAGAACCGCGAGAAAAGAAGAGGAGAAACGAAACGAAACGTACGTATGTACAATATACGACGTATGTACTTGTGAGAATACGCTGCTCGACCGCGAAGTCGGGCATCGAGGACTGGGGGATCGGAGAATGAAACGAAAATTAATTAATTGCTCGATATATCATTTGCTGCCACACTACTGGTTGCGACTCCGATCACCTCGGATGAGTGACGAGTCTCTCTCAAACACGAGCATACAATCAACGAAATGAAAGTAAATTTTGAAAAAAGCCAATCAGGTGCGAAGAAGAAATATCAAAAACTCAAACTCGATGAGAAAACCGAGACACGCATAAATGGCACAAAAAATCATGAGAGAGAAAGAGACAGAAATCAGAAAAAAAGAAAAACGACAATGGTTGGTTCAAATCAATAATATAAGTCCAGGGAAGCATCTATTTCGTAAAACATGCCCAAAAATATGTTTACGGCACACACAACAAATGTAATGAAAGATATAGATTGAGAGTTTCTTCTGCGTTTCTAAAAGATCTCACCGCGAGAAATTCGCGCGTAGTGAACTGAATAAAAAACAGCTTTCGGCACAATGGGAATTTGTGGTAAGTATGAAAATACATCGTTGCCGAAATACACACACGCAGAGCCCGGGAACAAACAACACGCGGCTCGAAACGGCACATATATCCATACGTCGCTCGTTAACGTTTCGCGGCTTAAATACGGTGTGTAGTGCGAATTAATTGTTAACGTGTTTCTTGCAAATTCCCGACGAGAGAGAAGCGATTATCGGCGAATGGATATTAAAGTGTGTATACGTGCGTGTGTGTGTGTATCTAACAATAAGTGACACCCTCCCCCGCGTGCGCGCGGCCGCCCCAAACACGTTGATGAGGAAAGTTCGCGGAAAATGGTGAACTAACGCGAATAATGAAACGTTTTGCTGCATCCCTTTCCGGCTGCCATTAAAGCGCACAGTTCTAACGAGTAAACTCTTCAGTCGCAAAATGAATTCTCCGGAATGTCGCTGAACGTTACCGACGGGTTTCACAGCCGTGCGAAATTCGGCAATCCGTTTAAAATTTCCAAAACTTGCGAAATCCGGTTCGATATAATAAAATGCTGCAATAATGGTTGCTGTGATGAGCGAAAAAAATAGAGAAAGATCTGGAATCTCTCTTTTATCGTATATTTAAAAAAAATAACGCGGTTTTCAAATATCGCAGTAAAAAAATCGTTTGAGATAAAAAAAAATTATAAAATAATCCTACACTTTATCATACTCGTATAGGAAAAAGAAAAAAAGACATTTATAAGGGCGATAGAAACGAGCAAAAAATGAAAACAAAAACAAATAAATAAATAAATAAAACTGTCAAACGAATTAAAATTTCATTTTGGTTTAATTCCGCGTCTATATTCGAGAGGTGATTTCGTTCGCAATTGCGTGTATATAGATAGTTCATGTTGTTCCGTAATAAAGCGCTCGTAAAGAATCGAATTGGCGTATGTTCGAGGCAGATAAGCCGGTGCGGAACATCGGCGTGACGCGGTCATAGAGGGATCGTGTATTGAATTTACAACAAAATGTACTATCTTGCACGTGACGGTTGCATCTGGCACCTCGTATACCGCGCGTACGTATATATAATTAGCCAATCTGTTTTCGCCGGAAGTTCATGTGTCTCCGCGAAACCGCTGTTAAAAGCCGGGTACGTCAAGCGCAAACTGCCCATTACTAACGTTTTTTTTTTTTGTTTGTTTTTTTATTTTTTAAATCCGACGCGGCTTTTGACCGCAACCGAAAGACCGGCTCGCACTGGTCAGCTATTTTTTTTTTGTTTTTTCGGTCAGTATTTCGCGTATTCACGACGCACTGATCCGCGCGGTGCACTGTTTTCTTTCACAAACTCGCGGGTGTTTCGGTCTTAAAAAAAACTCGAAGTTTAGAATATTTCACTAGCGCGGTGAAGAATCAATTTGTATCTTTCTCCCGGTTATTATAATCGATTGAGTCGCTAAATGAAAATAATAATAGACGCAACGGGACAATAAATATAAATTTCGTGAAGCTGCTTTGCGAACCGGTCGTTTCGCGCAAATTTAAGAGGTGATCTTCAGGTAACAATGGGCGACGAACAATTAATATTTAACGCAATAATGGCAGCGCGGCTCTATAATACTTGTGTCGATTACCGTGCAACAATAGAATTCGCGCTTTGTTCGGAAAATTGCGCTCCGGTGATAAATGCGCCGAGACAGACACTCGACTCGGCTCTTCTTCTTTGGCTCTCGTGCCGTTTCTTATACATATATATATACAATATATATATATATATATACGTATAAATATATATATCTTCGCAAATTACTTGGCACAACCTCTGCGGATGAAAGGCAATCTTTGGTCGCGCCTCTTTATTCAATTTAGTGCACGCGCTACATGGCGGAAAGTAAGAAATTAAATCACGCCGCGCCGAATCGATTAAAGCTGCGGGAACGAGAGAGAGAGAGAGAGAGAGAGAGAAAAGACACGAAATAGCCGCACGTCGAGAGATGCAACAAAATGCTTCAAGAACGTAATCCGCTTGAAACCGACGTATCACCCGCTTTACACGTTTGCGCTTAAGTCGAAATTGTCGCGATTAGATATCCCCTTTCCCCCTCACGAAACTGCCGTTGTGTAAAACGAACATATCGGTGTTTCTCTTTTCGGTCCGTATGAGAATCTGCGTTCGTCTCGCATATGCGTTTTGCATAAACGCGAGAGATTTATTATTTTACGCGCGAGGATAGGACGCAATCTGAAGAGATGGTTTTTGTATGGCGCTTTTATGACAGAGAGACTAGAATTTTTCGATACGTATCAACAGTAAAAATTACTTCTCGTTGAGGTAAAAAAGTGCCACAAATTTTTTTGTCACTTGACATGAAATATTACGAGCATGTATCTACTTGTGGAAAACTCGTTATGTTTGCAATCCGCGCGCTGTATTTTCATCCATTATATATATATTATTACGATCTCTGTTTCTCAAAAGAGCTGGAACTTGACATCTATTGAAAATTTTGAGCATTTCTTTAAGTGCTTCAAGTATGTGTGTAAATTTTTTCTTTGCTACTCGCTAATTAACATCCTTCAGGTGTTTCCAAACCATCCAAGAACCATCCGTGTATCCATTTCCCGGTCGTGAATTTCCTCCGCGCGCGGTGCAAACGTATATCCCCGCTGTGTACGCCCGAAACTCCGATCACGTTTCTCACGATTCAACCCCTACATATATGCGTGTGTGCCTGCGTGTGATGCGAGCGAGCGAGCGCCTTTGCGAACAGTATATGCTTGTGTGTGTGTAATTGTGTTTGTGTGTGTGTATATATGAGTGTATTGAGATGCGTGTAATGTGGATTCGTACACAATATCAATTAACGTGCACAAGAACAATACTGCCACGAGATTGCGTGCAGGGCGGGTTCGTGCAGAGAGCCGCACGGAGCATTGACAGTGTGACAGACCTGGCTTTAATAGACACAACTTTAGCCCCGACGGCCATGTTCTCTTTAATGTAGATCGGGCCATACACTACGTGGTCCCATACGGGCGGATTATTCGCACGGTCCACAACGTCAATCTGTACCTCCACCGTTCGCGACAAGGGTGGGTAGCCCCTGTCTTTGGCCATCGCCTCCAGCTTGTACGTCTCGCGCTACGGCCAGACCGCGTGTATAACAAACGGGAACAAAAAACAACGGCGTTAGTGTTAAGGCGCCAAGGCTCGTGGCGTAGAGAGAGGGTGGTACACATCATTGTGGTGTGTACGCATCGGTTGCTCCTCGTCGTGTACTAAAAAAAAAAATTTTCCGCGGGAGCAGAAGAGCAAGCTCTTTCCTTTCTCTCTCGCATCTGCTGGGCCTGATGACCGAACGCCAACGCCTGGAATGTTTTGGCGCGAGCGCGAGCTCGCATTATGTTGTGTTGTTTTATTTTATTTTATTTTTTTCTCTCGTGTTGCACGCACCGATTCGCTCGTACGGCGAACAACTACATGTTAGCAAACAATTAGAGAGGCTCTCGCACGAGATTAGCGTTGCGTGGTGCTCGAACACGCAGTAGGCTGTAAGGCACTGAACGGAAACTTGTGATGAGCGGTCTGATGGACGTTCGACGCTCCGCAACCTGTATTCTGCGCGTGAACAAATCGCAAAAAAAAGGATCTCTCTCACCAGGATCTCTCGCTACAAGTCCTCGCCTAAACCTACATGAGCAAAAGCGCCTATACATGAGAGAGAGGCGCCGTGAGGTCATCGCTCCGCCACCCCGTATTTGCACAGTTGTGCTTGTTATTGCGTAAGTCCCGCTATGAGATCCGACGCGACGATCGCTGCTTCGGAGTCTCTCTGAAGAAAAAACCGTCTCTCGTCGGTAACTCTTTTTCAAAGAAGAAAGTGGAGTGAGTTAACAGCCGAATAAAAAAAAAAAAAACGTCAATAAGCGACCGGCTGAGAAGCTAACAAGTTGCTGATTCTTCGAAATCTTCTCTTGTTGGAATATCAAATTGAGAAGTTATATCCGACACGGTTTAAAAGGACGACTCACTCCACTTAGAAAATCCAATTTTCCGAACGAACGTTCGCTGTCTTCAGACATCGTCTCGAAGAGCGATCGCCGCGGCTCGCTACAGTACATGTTGGGAAAAGATAGTGGTAAAAGTAATAGTAGTAGTAGTAGTAGTAGTAGGAGAAGGAGTGTCCGCCAATCAGCGATCTACCGCGCCGCGCTTAACCATAAGTGCCCTCCGCAACCAGAAAGAAAGAAAATGTGTATACGTGTAAGTGTAAAAAACAAAAAAAAAACTAAGCGTACGAACAAAAAGTATCAACTGAGATTGGATGACATGATAAGAGGAAAAAAAAATAAAAAAAAACAAAGAGAATTCTACTAAAGCAAAGTGGGAAAACCCGAGTACACCAGAAAGTATAAGTGCAAGCGAACAAAGAGGATCAACGGAAATACTTGATGTAATTGAAAAGCAACAATAAGTCAAAGTTCGAAATAATTGGCAGATAGAAAAAGAGAGAGAGAGAAAGAGAGGCAGCACTTGCATGGCACGGCACGGCATGTCACGTGTCTTGTCTCGGTCATGTCGTGGCATACAAACCTGGCTTTCACCGCCGTCACTACAGTACCCACTGTGACATTTTCTTTGATGTGAATGGGGCCGTATACATTCTGATCCCACACAGGTGGTTTATTGTTTCTGTCTACGACGTCTAACTCAACGTCCACGTCTGCGGACAAGACTGGTATCCCTCTGTCGGAGGCCCGTACTCGAAGGCGATAGCTGTCACGCTAGTGGCAAAACATTGGGCCGTCAACTCACAGGACACTTCTTTCGGGATTTTTAAGTTGGCGGTTTTTTTTTTTTTTTTTTTTTGAAATTTTTATACTTATTCCGTTTCGTCGCTTTTCTTTTTTTTTTTTTACTGTTTCTTTTAATTGTCTTTTTTCGTTTTCGTCCTTTCTGTTGGAGTTTTTGTTTTCTTTTTTTCTTTTTTTTTTTTTAACAAAAGATCTAAGGCGTCACTCGGCGTCGAGCGCGTCGTCTACATGAGAAAGTACTCTCGGCGACCTTTCTGTTTTTTTTTACTCGCGAGCGAAATTGAAACGGAAGATGAAAAGAGAAAGACAAACAGACAGAAAGATAGACAGAAAAACAGAGAGAGAAAGGACCGTGCAGTCTCGTAGGTATCCTGGTGAATATCAAGTTCCGTGTTATCTCGGTGTGATGCGTTCTATTTTGTCATTAACTTTCTTCCCTTAAATTAAATAATGAGCGTAAGAGATCAATCATTTCTCCTGCAATGAACTCAAACATGCTTTGAGAGTGAGTACATAAAAATTTCGTGAACATTTGCAACATGTAAATGGCGATAATGACGATGACGGTGATGAAGATGACGATGACGACGACGACAACGATGATAGTAATGATGAAGATTACATCGCCGACTTCTGTTGGTTAAAACAATACAAATCGATAAATTTAGAGCAAATATCATTGTGAAAACATGGATAACGAGTAATTTTTAACAGTTTGAACTGAATAAGTCGTGGAAATTCTTAACAAATGTAGACGATGTAATCGCGTGATGATATACTTACCTTTCGTACGCGCATGTGTACATATTTGAGCTCATTGCTACCAATTGTATTAGTTTGCTGATGCAATTATTCTTTGTGCAATTTGTGTCAAATATATCAAGAGACGACACAAATACGAAAATTGCGATAAATGCTTCTGCTCATCCGAGATAACACGGAGAAGTGGAAGGTATACTAGATGCTCTAGAATTACTTTTCTTATTCACAAATTTTTTTCACAAATGCCTGATATTTTATTATTTCAGACTGTAAAACTGTGCAATTAAAACAAACTGAAGAAAACACTCTCGTTATTCGTTTTTAACACTTGCAGAACAATTTGCAACGATTAAGATTTTACTTCTCCATTTTGTCTTGTTAATATTTTAGATATAGCAAAGATAAAGAGTAATTTTAAAACATCTAGTACGTAATAAAGTAACAGCCGGTGAATAGTATTTGAACTTATAGTTAAAACTTTACAAACTATAACAACTGAAATTTCTATTGTCTACAGAAAAGATTTAAACTGCTACTCTTTAATGTAAAATAAATTTAATATCAACGGAAAAATCTGTTTTTTTTTTTTTTTTTTTCTATCCACCTGCTGTTTTTGTACAGGGTGAACAATATCGCGATGTCTTATTATATCGCGCTAGAGCAGTTTCGAAAACTTTAATTTACAATCGTCATCCCGTCGTTTCCAAGTGAACACTTTGCTTTTGCAAATTGGAATCTTGTTGCAATCTCATAAGATTTTTAGTAATGAGAGAACTTATCAGCTTCCTGGAACATTAAAAGTAATTATTGAAGCTGTTCCAGTAGTGGAACTGAATCCCTGTACAACATTCGATGTGTCGATGATATCCCACGGACGTTGACTACACGTACAATATAATTGTGTTTGTGATTCTAAAAGAGAACATGATAATGCGTGTTGATTATAAAAAATATAAATTTAAAAGTGTAATTGTTTTTGGCAAAGGAGACTAGCGTTTAACTCAACCATATTGATGATAGTAATTGATGAAAAATACATAAGAAAACATTTGTAATAGTAAGAAGAGAGAGAAACTTATTATCAAAACATTTTTAATTATAATAAAATTGAAAATCATTTTGCTTAAATGTGTTTTAATATATCAGAGGACTTTAATTCATATTTCAACGCATAAAATACGCTCTAATTTCTTGAATGTTGAGAAAAGAAATCGAAAATGACTTTTCAATGATTCTTGTCACGTTGAGACAATGGTATTTTTTTTTTTTGACAGATTTTATATACATATGTAAAACTAAGTGAAAAAACTGAGATGAGAATACGGTCTGATTTAATATACTGTCAAACGTCCGTTGGATATTCAGCACCGCGTGAATGTTGATTGACAAGTCATCGGTGCGTAACATCGACACAACAATAGGCATCATCCTTCACTTACAGATACATACGAGACCAGGATGAAAGAGCAATTAATAGACAGCGCGGTGACACGTGTGTATGTACATGAAAGATACATCGCACGTGATATAAAGTTTCGAACAAAAAAAAAAAAAAAAAAAAAGAGATAGTTGATAAAAGATACATAAAGATAAAGTTTTGTAGAAATTGATAAGAAAAAAAAAGAGAAGAAGAATAGAGTAGAGTAGACAGAGAAAAAGAGAGAGAGAAAGAGAGAGAGAGAGAGAAAAAGAGAGTGACGTCTCCGAGTGACAATGTAACAACAACAGAGGCGAAAAATCATTGAAACGATATAATACATATATATATATATATATATTGAATAATTGAACGGAAAGGCGCTCTATTATTTGCAACGAATTATTATACTTCTTCTTTTGCGCAGATATAACAATGCTGTCACATCATAATGTGTCTCGATGCAAGGTGTGAAACACAAGAATATAGATCCTACTTACTGGAAAACAGCCCTTTTTTTTTTGTCATCATCAAATCCGAAGAAAGTAAATGGTGCAATGAACACAAACATAAACAATAAGAAGTTCAAATTAGTTCCTTTACGAAATCAACCAATGCAGGCATTTGCATGCAAGCGAGAATGCGATAAAGAGGCATCGGGAGACGACGAGGAGGAGAGAGGGGGAAGAAAAAGGGGAAGAGAGTGAGGGTTCGACAGAGGGCAAGGGGGTTGAGAGGGTTGAGACTCGGGTGGGAGAAAAAAAAACTATGACGACCCCTCGTCTGATTCGTTCTCCGTTTTTTTTTTGTTTTTTGTTTTGTTTTTTTTCTTTTTAACGACACTCAAAAACCGATGGACGTTATTTCTGATTTCGTCGTGATAGATATAGTTTAATCCGCACGTGTTTCCGACTTTTCTTTCATTCCGTGATTACTTCCGTTCACTTTCATTCGCTTTCTTCCCGTTTCGCCACGACAGTGGTATGCCGCCCCAATCACAGAAGAAAAAATGTCACACCACGGAGTTCTCTTATGATCTATGTACATATGCATATATATATATACACATGTTTATACATTGGTAAACGCTCTCGATCAAAAATACGTGTTCTTTTCCTTTGCTTTGTCAGTCACGTCGTGTTACACCGGGAGAGCGGGATGAAAATCGGGATACGTTAGAGAAGAGAGAGAGAGAGAGAAAGAGAGAGAGAAAGAGAGAGAAGTAGGAAAAAAACAGTAACAAATACAGAGTAAATTAAATGACTACGAAAATTAAAGAACGCAAGCTTTTCGTCAGATTAAACGTACAGATTAAATAACGCAAAGACGTAGATAGATAGAGAAACTTATTAAAAAAAACTATTCAATACAGAGAGAACAAAATCAGTAACTTAATGGCAAGCATATTTTAAAAACTTTATCGTGAAAATCCAAAATGCATCACCCAAAAATGCTGAAAGAAATAAATTTCAGAAAATTAACGACAAATCTAAACAAAAAGTAAAAGAGAGAGAGAGAGAGAGAGAGACAGACAGACAGAGAGAAAGATACAGAGAGAAAGAGAAAGGGCAAGGACGGATGTAGGAGCGAGAGCGAGATCCGTTCCTGTAAAGGAATCAAAAACACATTCATATAAAATATGCAAGCATTGTCAAAAATTGTTTATGTCTGATGCACCACAAAATGCGTAGAGGTTGAAGTACACCGTACGTGGGGCTCAAAAAATGTCGTTCCCACCTGCTCCTGGAAGTTCAAAAAACATCACTTCCCTTTTGAAAAACATTCACAATTAATAATGTTAGTTGATTAATTAAAGATCATTAGTTTGGATCCGAACGTTACCACTTTTCTTTTGTCATGTCCCTTATCAATCATCGTTTCTTTTTTTTTTTTGTTTTTTTTTATATTCTTTCTTTCTCATTTTGTGTTTTCCCGATTCTCCAACGCGTAACACGTACAAAAATCATTTGTTTTTCTTTGGCTACTTTTGGGAAACGTATGAAAAGTGCACACGTTCGCGTTCGGTCGACCGTGCGCACACACATACGCGGCCGATCCGTACATACGCGTTTTTCTCTTTCCTTTCTTTGTTTTCGTTTTTTTTTTCCAAAATCACACGCGTCGGCATATTGCAAACACGCCAACAAATCGATCGAGAAATCACAATTGGCGTCGCGACGGAAAACCGGAAAAAACGCGGCAAAACGAACGACGAACAAAAAAAAATGAAAATCTAAGTGAAGAGAAAAAGAAGGACGGAAATGAGAAAAATAGGTCCGCGCGCGTGTTTCCTCTGATTTGTTTGTTTGATTCTTTCTTTTCTTTTTTTTTTTTTTTTTTGTTTTTTGTAACTCGACCGTAAACTCTCGAACGTATACGAATTCTCGGCAAAAAGTGAATGAAAAAACTGGACAAGAGGTATCAAAGCTTTCGTTTGGAATCGTTTAAAAAGGTACTCGCGCCGCGAGTATGTTCTCAATAGAGAGAATGAGAGAGACAGAGAGAGAGTGTTTTGTTGCAAAAATAGCCCGAACGGTCGATCGATTCAGGTACATGAAGCGTTTGAGGAAATCAGGCATAGCTAAGTATTTACCATAGTGAACACATTGTGCATATCAATGGGAATTAAAAAGTTCTATACATGTGCCGTAAAAAGGAAACTCATTTCGTTGCATATTAGTGATGAGAGAAATAATTGCCGACCAAAACGTATATATATTAGTATATAAGTTTAATCCGCTCAGCAACAAAACGGATATATATTCGTGGTAAATATAAAACGTAAGTCAACGCAAACGTATACAATATATTCGGCAGAAGGTGTACACTCAAGTTTCTTGTAGTATTTATATACGATATCATATATGTATATATATATATAAATATATATATATACGTATATGTATAAATAGATATAGTATATATCTACAGTAGCCTACACATTCCTGGGACACGCGACACTTTCGTTTCGAGGGACGAGAGAACCGCGTTTTAGAAAACAAATCTCGTTCTTTCTTTCCGATAGAAAAGACAACACATGTGTGTGTGCGTGTAAAATATCTCGTCTCGTCTTGTGACGCTAAGAAAATTTGTTCGAGAAATCGCTGAGAGTGTTGAGATGAGACACGTCAAGAGCAAAAAAGAAGCTAGCACAAGCCGCAAAGAAAAATTGCAAGCCTCGCCCACGAAAAAGTGGGAGTGTTCCAGGAAAAACTGATGCTGTCCATACTGCTAAAGAGAGACGATATGTAGATGAGCGATTTATATATATATATATGTATATAGTTGGGGAGATACTCACGTCCAGAGGTTTCTTTAACACGATCCAACCAGATTCTGGTTGGATCTCGAAGTATTCCAGATTCTGCTTGTTGGTGGTCGAACTGAGAGAGTAAACGATCGCGCCGTTGTTGTCAGCATCCTCGTCGGATGCCGACACTCTCAGTATGTTCGTCCCGATGCTCGCGTCCTGCTTCACGTTCTCCACGTATCTCTGTGAAAAGCGGAGAAAAGCGGAGTCTTTTAAACTTCGTAAAAAAAACTTTTGCGCGCAAACTGTGTGTGTGCGCGCGCGCGCGCGCGTTTTGAAAAAGATGTATAAAAATTTCACGGGACGGCAAATGTGTGTTTTTCCGCTTGCGTCAGCTTTTGCTGAAAATTCGAATACGTAATATCGTACAAAGTACATGTAAAAGGTTTAACGCGGAAGTGGGCCAGGTCTCCATAATTTATGAGATCCACTTTAGATACTCGGCCTTTATGTTGCGGACTTTACAAATTATAGACTCGTTCGGAGGAGGAGGAGAGGCACTTGTTGTGCGCCGCGTGAAACTGCTCGTACACGTATATTAAATCGATAGACGATATAACGTATGTATTTTGCTCGAGCAAACCGGCGAGAAAGCAGCTCGAAGTTAGAGAGCACACACGGGGAGGGTTTGAGTTATGTCGCGCATCGATGCATAACGCAATAACACGCCGCGCCGGTAGAGTTCGGTCGGTCACGCTTCGTATTTCCGCGAAACATCTGCTCGGGTCGTTTCTACCCCCTTGGTTCTCCAAACATTTGCCCTCCCGAGTGTTTTAGTGTACGCACCTGACGGTCAAACAACGGCGGGTTATCGTTGACATCAGTTATTTCGACGGTAAATGAGCAAACACCTTCCAGCGAGGGCTCGCCCTGATCCGTCGCCTTCACAGTGACGGATACGAATTTGCCGTCGTCGCCTTCGCGATCGAACACCTGCGAATATCGTGTTTCCATCAACCAAATGCGCGATTTTGTTTATATAAAACACATGTGTAGACAGTTTTAAAAAATATAAATTACAAGAATATTCATGTTTCGAACACACAACAAATTAGAACAGAATTCCGTTTCCCGTAACTTGATAATTGAAAATTATCACTTTGGAATTTTACGTATTAATTACGTTTAAATTACGGCGAACAAGATGCACGTACCGATTATTTCCGATTAGCAAAAAAAACAAATAAGTAGAAAAAATGCAAGAAAAAATCCATCAAAGTTGATATGCAACATATCGTATTGTCAGAAATCTTTATAGACTCTCGACACGAACGGTAATTAATGTCAAGTGCTCGCGTGTTTATCGCGTTTTCTGTCAATGTGTATAAAAAAAAAATCGAGAGAATAACACGGCGGAGAGGCCAAAGTTCAAAGATTGTCGGATATAGGTTTTATATGTGTTTCAGAGTTACTGATAACCGCTACTTCTCATGTATTACCTTTCCGAAGTTAACACGTTTAGATAAGTTATTTACGACTTCATTTAGAAAAAAAAAAAAAAAACAGAACTCGGTCTACTTCAAACGATTTTTCTCGCGTTGACACCCTCTCGCCCAACCGACTGGCACGAAAAAGAATCAATAGAATATCGCGAGGAGTACCTTGTTGGTCAAGACTTGACCAGTTTCCTCGTCAACGGTGAACTTGGTGCCCTTCTGGTTGGGCTGCTGTACGATCGAGTACTTGACTTGACCGTTTACGCCTTTGTCCTCGTCGGTAGCCTGGACCTTGATAACCGTGCTGCCGTTCGGCGCGCCTTCCTCCACTTTCGGATAATACATCCCGCAATCCTTGAACACCGGCTTGTTGTCGTTAACGTCGGTAATGAACACGACGACGACCGCGGTGCTGGTGTGAATTGTCTGGTCGCCATTCGGACAGCAAGCGCCGTCGTCCAGCGCGGTGACGTTCAGCTCGTACTTGTCGCGATCAAGCGAAATGTCCTTGCCGTGAAGACGAATCACACCGGTGATCTCCTCGATCACGAACTGTCCGGACGTGGTGTTCCCGCCGACGAATCGGAATCGCACGTTATCGCCGTCCTTGTCGGAAGCCACGACCGTGGTGACTAGCGTGTTCGGCCCGGCGTTCTCGTCCACGTTGGGCGTGTACACTTGCTGGGAGAATTTCGGCTCCTCGTCGTTTTTGTTCTTCGTGTATATCCGCACCGTTGCCGTGCCGGTTTTCGAAGGCTCGCCTGAAAAGCGTTAATCGTTTTAGCGTGCTGCTCCTTTGTCACGCAAGGTCCCATGCATTTAAGGTCCCGCGAATATAAATGATATATCAAATATATGTATACATATATTCGTGTGCTAAACAAGCACACAAATTTTCAATTTTGAATACACGTGGCGTTTAGAAATTAGCGGCGCGATACGTGAGAAATGCGCGCGGCATTGTGAATTGTTCCCAACGGAAACGCGAATTGCGAAAGTAACAATGACGTCGTTGATTAAACATTGCGCATTACGAGAGAATCGCGCTATATTAATTTAAATTATTTAGCCCCGGATATACGCGATATACATACGTACGTACGTACGTACGTACGGACACGTCAGACGGTATTTATCACAACGCCGAATTTCGAAATGCGCGCATGAACGTGTGCAATACATAAAAGCGCGCGTGTTATTCGTGCCAATTCAGGCGCTTTATTTCCAATTAAGCCGCGACTTGTTTGAAAACCATCCTGTATTCACGAACCGTATATATGCAAATAACACACAAATTTACGTTTACGGACAGCTTTATTTCTCCGCGTGCGCGCGCGCGCGTGGCGAGGATCGCGCGCGGAGTTTGTTTGGAAACCAAATCCGCGAGATTTAGAGATGCTCGATACTGATCCCCGCGGCTTGCTGACAGAACGTCGAAGGAAGAGGAGTCGATCTGTCACATTCCGATCAGAAAAATCTCCGCGCGACCCTCCGTAAGATCGATTTGAATTTTTTTCTCACGAAGCGAAACAAATATCGATTTACGAGCGATTGATCGGTACGATGTTGTTGATCGACAAATGAAAACTTTATTAAGAAAGTAGATAATTAAAGAGTCAGAATTTTTTAATTGTATTTCTTGTTTAAAAAATTATAGATTGTTTTTTATAATATTATACACGACGAAACGTTGTCTCACTTTTGTGTTTTTATTTTTATATAAATTAAAATTGTATAACATATCAGATTCCATTAATCGTGAACGAAATTATATTAATTTATTCGTTAACGACTTTTACTGCAAAGATATTTATTTTTAATTTACGTCACGATCATTTGTTATATATTGACGCTTCTTACCCTTATCTTTAGCGGTAACGATGAATTCGTAATATGCGTTGTTATTGTCAGCATCTAGCTGCTTGTTATTGACGATAATACCGTTGGAGTCCACGCTAAAGTGATCGTCAGACACTAAATATTCTATTTCCGCGTTCGCCCCGGAATCGGCGTCCGTCGCCTTGACTTTTAATATATTCGTCCCCAACGGGATGTCCTCGTCAACGTTGTGCGCCTGATAATCCGGCAGCTCGAACTTGGGCGCGTTGTCGTTCACGTCGGACACTCGAATCGTTAGCTAAAAAAAAAGTGAAAGAGTAAATTGAGAATCGCGTTCTCTCTTTGTTTCTAGTATATAGTTTTCAACATTCGCCGAAGAAGTTAACTTTTCGTTTTGCATTCAACAAGTGAAGAGAAAATCTCACGTATGCAGATACCGCGGAGCGTATAATATATACTTTTTTCCGCGGAGAAGGAAATTGTTATCCTTCCTTGTTGGAAAACAACAAAGTTCAGAGAAACATAAATCCAGTTACCTCGACCGACGTCGAGAAACCACCAGAGTCTTCCGTCGCTGTCACTATCAGAGAATAAATGTGGGGCTGTCGCAGATCCTCGAAATCCAGTTCCTTCGCAAGTTTTACAATTCCAGAAGTAGGACCGATGTTGAACGTTCCCGCGGCTCCTTGACCTTGGGCCTTCAGCGTGTAGCGTATCTCCCGATCGGCGAACGACTTGGCTTTCACCGATATTATGCTGAAAAGTTGGAACACGTTGGTGACACGAACACGTTGTGTCCCGACGCGACGGAACGTGACAGTTCGGGGGGGAGGAAAAATATATATGTACAAGCGCACAGCTGTGCGGGAATAAATTCCGAAAAAAAAAAGTGATCTTGATTTTGTCACGCGACGGTAACTCCCGCAAATCCGCGGATCGGAATTTGCGAGAGTTATCTGACACAAGCAAAGACAAACAAGTCTGCGGAAAGTAAATCGAATCGAAGTCAAATCGCGTTACGATATTCACAAACGCAAGCAATCTCGTGCTAACAAACAAATATTGAATGATCGAACATGGGTAAGTAATCACGTAGAAATGACCAACGTTAACTCTCATGTGGAGTTTGAAAGCAGTTTCTTGAAAGAAGAAACTACCGCGCACACATGTTCCGCGCGATTGCTCGAGACTTGTTCGAATCTGTGTGATTAGTAATTAACAAATAAACGTCGAGATAAAAATTATTTTTGTGAGCAAAATTGCTCGCTTCGCGTTCTGAAATTATTTCTATAAAAAAAAAACGTATTGCGTGAAGAAAAAAGATATAGAAAATTTTTCTCATTCGTGAACGTGAAGAGCTAACTGGAATTGACTTGCGAAACTAACTCGGAGTCCTTCTTCTGGTTTTCCGGTATCTCGGCCTCGTACGCCGTCATATAGAACTGCGGTGCGCGTTTTCCACCGACGATCGATAGTCTCTCCTCAGGAGTCGACTGGAAACGCCTCTCGTCGATACGACCGTTCTGATCCTCGGCTTTCACGTAAAGGACGTACTCCATATCCAGCTGGAAGAGGTCGGTACCTCGAGTACGTACCACCCCCGATCTCTCGTCTACCTCAAAGCGGCCGCCGGCTGCGTGTACACACACATGGCGGATAATTAATTAATTACGTGATTGAAGGAGCCATCGCGGGGTTACGTTATCTCCATTAATCTCGGCAGCGAAGATCCCGCAAGGTTTCTCGAGCGTTTAATTACACGGCAATTTCGCGATTTCCAGGATTCCGTTTGAATTGCCAAAAGAATGAGACAATTCTCGCGAGATAATTCTCGAAAGATTGTGAAAGCTGATACAGAGAACAATCGCGATGTAAAAGACAACTAGGTCAGAATAACAACTAAATATTTTCCAATCTCAAATATCTCTGCGATGATCAACAGTAAGTTTCGCGCGTAAGCTGCAAATGTGCCGAGCTTAAAACTTAGTATTTAATTTGCGAGAAGCGTCAAGGAGAATAAAACAGTAAATTTCAATTTAATATTTGATTGCGCATAAACCGCGCAGTATCCGCGTCAGTTTAAACGTGGCGCATCGCGCATCAGCGAAATTTTACTTTATATTATGCCGCGCATAATAAATATTGTTTACGACATCCGAACACGGTCGTTGCGGGAAAAGCATTCGGCATAATGACGTCATTACAATATAATCCTGTAAATTACGAAATACGATACTGGCTTGCTGACTGTTATCATCAGCGCATTTTCGATGAGGAACGCTGCGCGATTTCACGCCGCGCCGATACGCGTAGATTAATAATTAGATCATACGAGCGAGCGTTTTGCGAGCGTTTCCTCCGTCGCTATACGTTACATCCGACACATATTTCTCTCGTAATTAATGAAACACCGATTGTGTTCGATTGACAGAACGTTTTCTCCCAGTTTTTAATGAAAAATTCAATGGCGAATTTTCGATCGATGGTTTGTTTCCGGCTAAATGAGACAATTTGTTTCTTCTAATTGGCAAGTAATTTTACATTAATCACGAGAGAGCTTTCGCACACATCATTTTTCTTCTATTGTGAAATTAATTGCTATTTCGACGAACGCGCGCGCGCGACGAGCGTAAAAACAGGACGAAAAGAAACTTCTTCGTTTTTAATTTCACGTCTTCGCGTTATTTTGTTTTTTTTTGTTTGTAAGAGAGTGAGATATTGTCAAAAATCATATTTTTTTCTACTTTTACAAATGCTACGTGTGTGCGAAAAACAGTTCTTGTATATATTTTCGACGTAAATGGATTATATTCGCATTATTATAATCGTAAAGTTTCTAGAGAGAAGTGAGTTTTCCTCTCGTGCGTGTGTGTACATTTGATCCCTTAAGTTGAGTTTAATCGCTCTTCTTTCATATCACGTGTTTCGCCGGCGATACGCGACGCGCGAGCGTTATTGCTCGAAATATCGAATCTCGATTACTCGTGTTATTACGTACTTCGATCCCGCACGATGAAGTAATGGATGTTGTGGTCGGTGTCAGGATCCCTGGCCTGAAGGGTGAACACGTGGGTGTTCGGTGGTGCGTTCAGCTGAACGACCGTTTGCATCGGCAAAGGCCGATTAATGAAATACGGAGGCTCGTCGTTCACATCCTTCATGTTGATGATGACACGCTGATTGTCGGTATCTATAACGTCACGTCAATTATCGCATACAGCACGGCCGCAAAACACTATTATAATGTCGATCGGCGTTGCCGGAATGCCACTGGCGTGTCGCGGAATTTTAATTGCTATTCCAAAGCGCTGTTTCATTGCTTTGAAGATCAACGACTTGATCTTTGAATTCGCGTTCAATTGTATTATTGAATATTTAATTGCACACAAGTTGTACTTGTTTACTTTTTTTTCACGTAATAGATTTTAACGTGAGAAATATCAAGTATTTTTTAAATGTGAACACACATATAGAAAGAAATTAATTGCATAGATACTGCATAAATTTCTTTATACCGCTGAGCGTAAGCTAGTTAAGCTCTCTTCAAAATGAGAACTCTAATTACAATTCACTTGCTTCTCTTTCTCTTTCTCTCTCTCTCTCTCTTTTAATATTTCTTGCGCAAATATACCTTCTATACATTATTCAATTTTATTCACAAGTAACATCGTGGCGCAGCACCGATCGACAAAAGTATAATTTATCTTGCTATCTCTAAAACGCTCTACGATAAGCGCGTGTAAGCTTTAATGTGTTTTTCTTTTCCTTCACAAACAAGATGCTTTTACGTAGAAGTCATTCATATACGCGTTTAATTATTCATACGTAATTAAGATGTGTGAATAAGCAATATGAAAGATATTGCGATATGGTAATGTTACTTACATTGAAATCCTTTGGAAACCGACGATGCGAGAAAAGAAAAGAGAGTCGGAATTATTATTGGAAAATATTTTGACGTGGAAACTATATCGCATTGACGAGTGCGGCAACAAATATTTCAGATACCAAGTTGGATCAATGCTTGAGGCGAGAGTATTGTGTAACAGAATATATGTATTTTTTTTAAACCAGTGATTTTTTACGAGCATTTAATTTTATATTATATATGTGATATGTATTTAAATAATTACGTATTATATATATAAATTATTACAATTTATATATACTTCTTGGAAATACTTTTTGCCGTATTTTATGATATTCTACATTACTACAAACTACACTTGATGCCAATGTTCCTATTCACCTCCAAAAAAAAAAGCGACCACACCTCTAAACTAGACCCCGAAGATGAAGCGTGAATCAGGGAAAAGCGTGAATATGTATGAACCGCGTGAAAACAAGTGCTATTTTGAAAACTATTTTAAGCAATACTTATAAAAAAATTGTAATTATACCATCGTAATAAAACGGGCAGGGAACGCCGGGTGGATATCGCGCGCACGGCTCTTCACACGTGGAACACGACAAAATAAAATTAATTAAACAATATCAGTATCAATCGAAAATTATTTTATGATCAAATTTGATAAGTTCCATCAACAAATTGTATATAAAAACAAAAAGAGTGCTAACGTCATAAAATAAATAACGATATAGCAAATTTAATTTAAAAAATAAATACTTTTGTTTTTCCAGGAAAAATCGACACCAAGTTGAATCGACGATTCTACTAGGTAAGATTGATGAGATTCTTTGTGATAGTACCTGTACCTGTGTTCGTGATAGTAACCCAAAAATCAATTGTTTTTTCCGGACCTAACTCTTCGTAATCCCACTTTTGTTTGACCATAACAGAACCATTGGCACCCACGGTGACCCATTTGTTCTCATCTCTTATCTTGTAGGTCTCTTTTTCATTTTCCTTCTCCAGATAAAACGCGATCTTTCCCTCGATGTTGCCGTCCGCCTCTGTGAAGTCTACCTTCTTTGTCGGCCTCACCGCTCTGGTGACCCTTCTCTTTTGTATCCGGTGAACCTCCGGTTGATCGTCCGGTTCCGAGGTGAGAAACCTCACGATGACCTTGGCCAGTTTCTCGGCGCTACGACTCGGCGTACGCAGGTCATGCGCTTCGACAACCAGCTCGCACTCGCTGTCCTGTTCCGCGCTGATTTCCGGCTCGCCGGCGAGCAACAGCTCGCCAGTTTGCGGCACGACGATCAGCAGACTGCTAGGCGTGACGAGCTTGTACGCGACTTTGTCCCCATCGGCGTCCTTGGCTGTGACCTTGCCCACCGTTGAGAACCTTTTCCAGCCTGGTTGCGCGGCACTGCCCTTGCGCAATGTGTCCAGATTCGTCGGCCTGATCTCGAAGACGTACAAGTCCCGTTCGAAGATCGGACTGTTGTCATTCTGGTCCAACACGTGAACGATACCGCTGATCTTCGACGTGCTGATAAAGTTACCGTCCGACGCGTGTATGACAACGGTATAGATCCCGCAAACTTCGCGGTCCAGCGGTTTTGCGGTAACCACTTTGACGCCCTGCTTTTGACTCTTGAGCGTGAGATTGAAACCCGTCTCGTTGGACTCGTTCTCTCGAAGAGCGAACGGACGTTCCCCGTTGTCGTCCGGCAGGATTTTGTAATGGACCGGGAAACTGCCGCGCGCTCGCAGAACCGGAAAGCCGTCTATCCACGTGCCGGCCGGCGAGTTCTCTGGCACCTCACCTTCGCCCAGGCGATCATGCGAAAAGGTCAACATGTTGCGACGATTGATGACGTAGAGGTGAAGGTCGTGAGTCTGCGTACCGTTGGCCAGCTCCTCCAGAACGATCAGGTTCACCGGTCGGTCTACCAACGGCGTCAGATCCGACGTCGTCATCACCAGACCGTTGCCCAGGACGGTGAAATATTTGGAGAAACCGGTCTCCAGAAGGCGGAAGTTGGAGGCGCGCCCCGCGCCACCTCCCCGGAACTGCATCACCTCGTAACCTGGATAGACATCGTGCGGTAACACGGCCACCTTGGCGTAGGTGACGGAAGTGAAGGCTGTTAGAAGGAAGACGATGACCTGTGTACGCCACATCCTGCTTTTGTTGTGTTGCTCTCTTTCACTCTCTCACTCTCTCTCTCTCTCTCACTCTCTCTCTCACTCTCTCTCTCGCTCTCGATAAGTCGATGCCTTTACTAGAGCATCAGTGCTGACGCCACCTGAAAATGAAAAGATAATTATCGGTTAAATATTGAAACAATTTAATAACAAAATAAAAAAATTTCTTTTACAACGCATTACAACATATTATAATATTTATAAATACTCCGCGCGCTGTGCGTTTAAAATAAAATGTTCATGTGCGTGCGTGAACGGGCACAGTTACGGACTTATTTGTATCAAATGAATCGGCACACAGCCGTAATAAAATGATGGATGATGTTCGACTTCGTGCGCATTTTAAATTCATTCCATTTTGGAAATTTGAATAGCCGGGTCGTAAATTCATTACGGATGAACAATTTGCGCGTCTCTGTGCGAGCGGCGGCATTTATTCGCTTACAGTCACACGCGCGCGGCGCTCGCAACATGAGAAAGCCTTCGTGTATAACGTCATTAACGTGCCTCTCGCGCAAAAGCACATGACCCACGTTACGTATTGGAACACGCGGCAAATTAACCTTAATTTTATTTTCTATCGGGCGCTCCCTATATTCAACATTTAACAGTCGCTTCCTGATATACAGATTGTTGTGAGACACATATCACACAGATGTGTTTTAACGTTCGTCGTCTTTTGTGACGTGTGAAACCTAAAATAAAATTTAATTGAAACAAATTAATTTATTACGCGCGTAATGCGTACAATTAGCGATAAATAAAATATCGAATATTTAATAAATGATTCGAGTTCTTCTTTTCAATCTCTCTCTCGCGATTTGTATATTCAATTACTGCGAGACGATATGTTGTTATCATTCGCATAAAATCGGCATTTTGCTTGCAATTTCGGTATTATGATAATATTCCGAGATGGGAAAAAAGCATCGTAATTTCTAAAAATACAAGTCGCATGTAAAACGGTGCAAATAGAGTCGTATGAATGATAATTCATACGTTTTATGGAAACGACTAAACCAAAGTTTTCAGTGTGCAATGATAATTTTAAATTTTACGAGAGCCCGCATTTAAATCGCGACACGTTCATTCGGAGAAAAATGAAATATAAAATATGCAGAATCGGAGGAAAATGATTGTAACACATGCTTGATTTTTAAAGTATAACAAGATACACAGACACGTGCATAAATTTTACTAAATTTTTTATCAGAGATAATATACAAGATAATAATACAATTTTTTTTTTACACGAGAGATAATATATTTATAAAATGTAATTTGTTTTTAATTATGTAATTATCGATCAAAGAAAGCATCTTGTTCGAGAAAAATTAATCGAATTGTGCATGAAAATATGACGAGCATTTGCGCCTTTAGTTGTCATATGCCCGCGCAGGATGTGATGAACAATGTCCGCACATTGCACCGGAAATAAGAACCGGCGCGCGTACGAGTTGACCATTGTCATTTAGTGACCCTCCGTTCCATTTGATTCTATTCACGCCCCAGAAGGACCGGATGTGAGGTCAGCCGCGGCTCGTTTAAGTTCGAAACCACTCCGACGAAAAAAAAGAAAAGAAAAAAAAAAACAAAAAAGATATGTGCGAACATAAATGTCTTCGTGATATAGTGCGGCTGAAACATGAACCGCAATATTGGACTCTTGGCTCTGCATCGCAATATCACATGAAGTAAGAGACGTAGATTTACTTTCTTTGCGGTTATCGGTTTCTCCGGGAAAATGTAAGCTCGCGGAGAAAATTATTTCTCCGTGATAAAAGTGAAAAATTGCGCAAGAATTTTTCTTTAGGGAGAAGTGTTATGCGCAAATTGAAAAGTATATACGCGCGCGAGCGAAAATTTTTTTTAGGAAAAACTCCTCATCCGGAGAAATTAAAAGTTTTGAGAGTCGCGCGATACATTTACCGCGCCGAATTACAAAGTGCGTCCGGGAAAAGTGCATTCCCGGAAAACTGCGCAATTTCAACTAGTTTACGTATTATTTCGACTCTCTCTCTCTCTCTCTCTCTTTCTTTCCTTGTTTTATTTCGTTTTTTCTTTCAGCAAATTTTATTCTCTTACGTAGTTAGAAACAGAGATACGATAAACGCAGTTTCTGAAAGTGCTCATTCGCCATTCCGTCAACTGTTGCGTTAATGGCACGCGAATTTTCCGGCATTGCACGCAACGATAACAAGTTTGCACGTGTCCCTTCGCACGGGCGCGACGCAAACTGCCACCGAGCGTCTTTGTGTGCATGCACGACCGCGTGTGTATTCGTAACAAGGACAATACCGCAGAGTGTTTTCAAGAACTCAATTTACCGTGCAGCAACTGTTTCTAACAATATATACGAATCCCGCATCCCCGGCAGCTAGTAAGAGTTCGCAATCTCGCGGATGTATCCCGGTCTCCCGATACCGCGCGCACAATCTAAATGGCCAATTTGAAACCCGAACAAATTGCTGCCGCAACGTCCGAATTAAAAGTTCCAGAAACGGTCTATTTAGATGTTATTCGTTTTGTAATCCTAGATGAAAATGGCGAGTACCGGATTTCGTTCGATAATTCTTCGCACGTGTGTCGATATTGACTATTTATTTGTCGGCGAGCGAGTCTCTCTGTGTATTCGAATTACATCCTTAGACAGAACTCGACAACTGAATCGCATCAGGTGGCAGCGATGCGTCTCGACTTGATCTACACCGTGTGTCATCCGTTCTATCTATCAGCCGTCGCGTACAACTCTCCCTCCTTCTCTCCGTCTCTTTGTCTCTCAACGTTCCCAATCTTCCAGTCATCTCCCCCGAGGTCTGTCCTGTCTCGAGAAGTCGAGACCTCGAGTCCCTCGGAGGGACAGGAGTCGAGAGCTCCGCCGCGGTGTGGGAGCAGATGCTCTCGCTCTGCACAAGCCTACATTATACGGTTAAGTCCAACGAAACACGACACCTAATCCCTCCTCGAAACGTATTAAGTGACTGCTTTCAGCTGGGACAGCCCGGATTCTTGAGCACGGAAAACGATACATCGCGCGCGCGCGCGCGCGTCTCTTAAAAAAAATATAAGATCCTGGCTTATTCCGCCGTGCTGACCACGCGAGATCGACGACGATGTACCCGCATAAGAAAACCACCTCGCGCAATATTCCTCTCGGAGATACAGTCGGGCGGAAACAACTCACGCCTTGAATTTTTCTCACGAGAAAACAGCGTAATCTCCGACAGGTGCGCTTAATCTATTCAAGATGATTGTGTTTTTTTGTTTTTTGTTTTTTTTTAAACCACATGAGAAAAAACTGATTCTTTTATTTTACCGAATGAATTCCGTTGAAACGTGACAGTAATGAAAGATATAAAATTTTAGTGATATAATTTTTTTCGGACACGTAGTAAGTGTGTAATTACATTGAAAATTACGTGACACCTCACAGATATTTTTTTTATACAGTCATTTTCGAAACACATCATTATTTTCACAATTTTCTTCAATCGCTATTATCTATTAATCATCGCGTACTATCAGAAACCAATTATTAATTCGTTTTGTTTCGGTTTCCCTTGATAGCGAGACCTGGGGAATATCGATCACCATTTGTTCGTACTTTGGAATTAAAAAATGAATAAAATCAACCGGATTAATTAAGAGAGAGATAATTGTTTGGAAAAGTTATCGGACAGAAAGCTCTATGCATTGCGTATAACAATAACTGATGCAATTTCGTGAAAATCAAATGTGTTGCACACAGACAAAAGACACATATATTATGAATGCTTTTATTTTTTTCTCTCTCTGCGAGAACAAATTATTATATTGAATCTAATTGACAGAATGTATTCATGATTTATTTTTTATAATTGCCTCTCTCTCTCTCTCTCTCTCTCTCTCTCTCTCTCTCTCTCTCTCTTGCGTGGATATAGAAAGTAAATCCCGCGAACAACGCGAAACACTTCCGTTTGCGCAATTAAGTACTTAAGCCAAGTGAAACGGAAATTGAGCATTTACATCTTACAACATTCGCGAAATCAAGGCTCTGCCATTCATTATTAAAATCGCTCTGTGTGTATAACTTCACAAAGCTATTGACAAGATTATCGTTTGAGTGGAAGGTCGTTGTCGCAACACGACGCAGAACTTCGCGGTGTGTTTGGAGTCCGTATACACGATCAAAATAACGGACAAATAACTAAATTATCGCAAATGCTAAAACAGCGCTGTGTATGTATATTAGTTTTGCGCGAGTTATCTCACAGTAATTCTGACAACTCGTGTTTTCCGTATGTAAACCATTGCCAAATGTATTGTCGTATCAAACCGCGGCACATCTCCCTAATGCCACCTTATTTCTAGTTCCGTTTTGCACATGGAGATAAGAGTAAACCGAGAGAGAGAGAGAGATAGGGGGGGAGGATGCGCGAAATTAAGGGGAAAACTTTGCTCCATCGTAATGCCGGGAATGTCCCCACGCGCCGTGACATGCAAATACAAATAGCAATAGTGCATGCATAATGCACGAGAGAAAACCTAAAATTGTATTTCGCAAAACACGCAAACGTGTTCGACGCTCCAATTTTAGTTAGCAACTCAATTTATATATCAGCAAATGGAGTTTCTGATTTCCGTCGTTCTCTCTGTTTTCTCAAGACAAAGAAGACGTTGTTTCGATCGTCGAAAATTTTCATGTCCATTAAGAAAACGTCTTTTTTATTTACGTACGTATTTGTATTTGTTTCTTAAACACACACATATATATATATATATCTGTGCAATAGAAAATATTTAATACTTAACGCGCGGAGAATAAGTCATCGCGAGCAATTCCCTCGAATCGCGGAAACTTGAGGGTTTACAGAGTTTGTATCCTACATTTTCTCGCAGGTCGAGATTTCTCTCCTCGTCAGGAATGTTTAACATTCTTTCAATATTGTCACAGTCCCGGAATAATTGTACGCCGCTTCAAAATTCTGCTGAATTCCTTCCCCAGACGGACAGAAGTAAAGAAAAAAGAAGAAAAAAAAAAGAGAAAAATGCGAAGATAAACATAAATCTTATTATCGTTGTTCCGGAATTAAATCTCTCGCGAGAGAAACGCCAAGTTTTTCATTCCGGTTCTCTCTCCCGCGAGATTCTCTCTCTTTCTCGGAAGCGGTATTCGCGGCACGAGATAGAGAGAGAGAGAGAGAGACATCGGGGGGCAAAGCGGTTGATATAAAAATATAGCGAACGCGCCTAGGATCACGTTTTTCTCGCGCGAACGAACGAAAGGCTCTCTCTCGTTGTAATTCCCAACAAAACGCCCGCTGTAATGGATGAAACTTGGGAGAGAAGAACTCTTCTCCGAACTCTTTATAAAACCGCTCCGAATGGCGCGGCGTGAAATCGCGTGGGCGCCGCATACTGCCGGTCGGGAATAAATCTTGCCCGGGCTAATAGGCTTATGTCACGGTTTAAACTTGTGCTTTGGATTGTTCGGACGAGCGAGGAAGGAGCACGGTTGTGGCAATTTTATTCGCACGTGAAAGAGAGAAATTAACAAATTATATATACCGGATTTCCGTGTCCGACGGACAAATCCACTTTTTTATTCAATTTTTATCTCTATTTCTCGCTCGCGTGAATCGAAAAGAATCAGCGATAGCGATTAGTCTTTATTTACTTTATTCATTTAATTTTTTTGCAAAAATGGTAAAAGTTTAACAATAAGGAAAATAAAGAGTGCCAAATCCACGAACAACTTTTAGTTGTTTCGAGCAGCGACTTATTTAATGGAGGCGTGCGTCGTAATAAGCCATGAGGCTGCAGCGATTTTACTTTGTTCGGCAAGAGAGAGAGAGAGAAAGAGAGAGCTCTTCAAACGCACCTCCTCGTCCGTTTCTCATAACATTCCGAGAGTTCTGTTTATAATCTTATCAGCGGAATCAGGTACGATCTTCACAACAACAAGGAAGACAGGGTTTTTTTTTTAAATGAGCCAAAGAGAGCCGTATTGCCACAAACCTCTCGGCGCAGCATAAAGCCCCTTTGCTTTGTGCGCCGCCGGAGTGTTCATTACGTCTGTGATTTCTATGAAGCGGCACAGCGCGCGCTTTATTCGCGCTGCAAATTCTCAACAAACGCGATCGCCATAGAGACGAAGAATTTTCAGGCGAAGCATTCTTCACCTGTCACTGTGCGTTAACACGGAATGTTCTTTAAGTTGGAATAAAATGTGCGTGCGAAAAATTGTAAGAAGGATATAACACACACACACATACACAAGAAGAATGATTAATGATAAATAATTTCTTGACGCATTGAATTAAACAACGGCAAAGAGAACTGATGATTGATCGGCTTTTGGAGATGGAACTGTTGGTTTAATTTGGTTAAATGCAGCCATTACGGCAGAGACGTACGTGCGTTGCGTTTATTGCGGCTACTGATACGAGCGCAATTGAGAGGCACCTGTTTCCCGTTGTCGAAAAAAAAATATACGGTAATTGCTAGGGATGCGAATTTTAATCGAGCATCGCTATTCGGTCTCGCGTACAAATGCAGACACTGTTTGGTCAACAAAACAACGTGACTGTTACGCCGAACACGTTGCCTGATTCGGCGGGATGGGAAATTAGATGACCCCGAGTGTCTCTCTGAATGTTTGATAAAATGTCACCGGTCAATTTTATTCGAAAAACGCAAAATTCACCGCATTAAACTACGCTATTGTTGTTTAATGAGGATGAATTGACGCTATCAAAATACATTAAACGCACGAAATCAGCATTTTAAATCAAAGTACAGCAGAGACTCCCACACATATCCGAACTCTCCCTCATTATCCGTACATTCTATCGTGTTTCTATCATCCGAACGTTAAAAAACTTATGTGACTTGGCAGCCAAAAAGATGTGGAATTCTCAAATATTGCACCAGATTGCAAATTTTGATACAACCTACAATTTTTGTTGATTTCTGTTTGAATAGATGAAGTTTAAAGAAAACGATGTTGTTCTATTGTCCGAAAATTTCAATATCCGGCCACTTTTGCTCTTTATTGGTTCGGATACGGGAGTCTGCAAATGTAATTGAGAAAATCTCTCTTTTCTCTGCAACAGACTTTACTCTTTCCCTTAACATTCGAATTTTTTAATCCCAACTTGTGGTTCGCACACAATTTGATTCGTTATTTAATTCTCGAAAAATACATGCAATTTGGGGGCAAAATAAAAATCTGTACTCGTTTATTACGCACAAATTTAACTCACTCGCAAATATTTAACGCTCGGGTAATTTTTCACGATCGATTCGAACGTTCGGCAAAAATTCAGAGACTTAAATTTCCAGGTGAAACCGACAACGGACAGATACGGAGTGCGAACGGGCGGTGAAAATTTTATCGGGGTATAACGAAAATGCATTTGCGTCGTGGATAAAAACGCTCACCACGGGAGGGAACGTGATGCGGATCGAATGCAACCTGCATTGGGGAGGTCATCGACGCGTTCTCGCCGCGCTTATAAAATGAGGCAGTCACAGTTTGTGCGGGGGGATGGGCGAATACAGTTCCGAATCGACAAGCCGTCAGTTAATGTCGGTATCAATTTTAAAGCAAACCAAACCGGTTGTAGGGCAACGTCGCCCGCAAAAAAAGCCAACCTGATTGACAGCGGTGTGTGTTTGCTCTGTGATGCCGCGACGATTTTAATCAACCAATCAGCGGGTCAAGAACCCGAGGATTAAAAGCTCCGCGATTGTTAAAAGCGTCGATTTGCCCCGAATCTCGCGAGGGGCTTGACACATAGATTGGAATAATATTAGTTTTCCGCAAATATCGATATGTGTGTGGAAACTGTGTATTTTCGGTATTCGCGGTGACAGATTGCTACTAGGTATTAGTATTTATATATGCCGAATATTGACTCCAATTAGCAATTTTGAAATAATTTACGTTATAATTTACGTTTAAAGCTATAATTGATATATATATTTTACGGCTATTTATAATCAACGCTGCCACCATTAACGGAATATCGACAGAAAGCTGCTTTCGTTTAAATCCGCTTCGTTATGTATTTTTCAAAAATTGATCGCGGGAAGTTGTGAATGCCTTTCAAAATAGCAGCAGCCGTGACGCCGTCATGTTTCGACTTTTAAATTCTGAAAAGAAAAAAAATATATCTCATTACGCGCGGCCATCGTCACCGAGAGACACGGAGAATCCGCACAGTTGATCGACAAAAGTCACGGAAATACGCAATTGAATATTCGCGCGCACATCTCTGACGACGACGTGTCTCTTTCGCAAAAATCGCTTTCTCGAAAAGAGACTCTCATTTTCCGCGGTAACGAAGCGATTGTTCTTCGAACGAAAGTGGAATATGGCGCTCCGGCTTCGCGGCGCATAGCGCGCGATCAAGCGGCGGAACGTAGACGCACGAGTGGTAATGGCACCAGGAAGAATTATATACCTTCGTGGCGATGAAAATTGATATGCCTTACGCGTCGTTTAACAAACACTTAGCACGTGCACGTCGAAAGGATAATTTAAGACCGCGGACGGTTTGCGGGGAAGTATCCTTATTAGAAGGAAGGAGCGATTTTCGTTCTTTTATTAAAGGCCGCGATATTTCCTGCTAGTAGCACGCGCGTATAGTACCCTCGTGATCCTCCTCGGGGGGGAGATTAGAGAGACCTTTAATCTTTTCAGCTGCTGCGCGACTGCAGTTTAGCGAATGATGAAACCTACCGCGCGTGCTCTACTTCGCAAAAGTTTAACCTTTCGCTTTTTGGCGACGTGTATCCGCGCGAATTTCGATCCGATTAGAGAAATCTGTTAAACGTCGTGTCCTCGACGTTTTTTTTTTCCGCTAATAAAACCTGCAACATTTCTGTGAGAAAATGAGAAATCAAGACTTTTTTTATTTGTTTTTTATTGCAGGATTTTATTCCGTCACAGATTCTTTCGCAGAAACTGATGAGGGTTGATCGCATATTGAAAATTAAAATTCTCGCTACGCATAACTTCTATGGTACTTTTCTCTCACTCTTTTAGCGAGGATAAACGAGAATATTTTAAAAACCGATAGAGTCACGATTTCCGAGAACGTTTAGTAGGTACGAGAACGCGATCGTAAAAATTTTTTACCGACCAAAGGGAACCGTTTCCACTCCAAGTGCAAAGTTTTTCCCGCGAGACTTCGAACGTGCGCGATTACGCGATAAAGTTTTCACAGTGAACGTAAGTTCAAAACGAGCTGGCGGACGGCGCGGCGTAACAGCGCGCGTCTTGGAGGAACAGACGGTTTTTAAGGACGCTCTCTCTCTCTCCTCGTGTCAGCGATTAGCGGTGATCGTGAGGAGATCCATTGAGCCAATTAAGAGGCCGATGGAGAGCACATGTTAACGAGCTGCGTAATGCTTTCTGAGAAAGTGACGCGGCATCCGTCTGGAACGAACCTCCACGGCGGAATGTTTCGTCGTGACGAACAAAGAGCGGGGGGAAGACAAAACAAAGAGGAAAAGAATCGATGACGACGGTTGAACGGGGGGCGAGCCACACGCGTCGGTTAATCGTGTTCTGCGTTGAACGGGGTTAATGAGGGGTTACGAGAACGCAACCGGCACGAATCGACCGCCACGACGAACGGAACACGAGGGGGAAAGATAACCTCCCCGCTCGTCAAAGAGAAACTTTCGATCGATCTTTCTTCTTTCCGTTTCCCGAGAGACGGCAATTCGTTGTGTAAACTCTTGGAAGCCCGGGAGTATCATCCGTGCCGCCGCCGCCGCGTGGACGATATTCCCTCGCGACGTTTCCTCTTCTCTCGGCGAAACGCGCCGAGAGTCCGCGAGTCTGCGTTTGACATTTTAATTGCTCGGAAAATTAATTAGGCGGTTTATATTTATTGTTTAGGCTGTTTATGATTCGGACAGCTATTAATTAGGCAACTCGTACGCGCGTTGAGATGCTCTATAATTTATTACGAAAAAGTTCGTTCGTTATCTACGAGCTTCTTGTTTTTTTGTTATAAATTCGAAGCAATGGTTGTCAGCAAGCGAAGAGTGCAAAGAGAAGAGTACAAAGATGACGCACAACAAGCTGTTCCCGATTTTTTTTAATTTTATGATTGAATACAATTATATTGCTCTAAGTATTATAATTATTTTGCCAGAAAGTTTTTGTCTGCGATTTTTCGCATTCGTTGTCACTCGTATTGTACAAATTACTCTCACCGCGCGCGTTGTACATTCTCTTCAGATTTAGTGCAGCTGTTATCTTATAATATTTAGAAGCAAAGTAGCCGCGCGTTCGAGTCGTTATCTGACTCTAATTAGCTGCAACGCGCTACTAGTGCGGCGCGTCGCATGCAACATGCAGCTCGCTCGTAATTGCCTCCAGAAAAAAAAAAAAGTCCGGTTTTCGTTTCGACAATGTCGCCAATTATCGCGGACCGTTCGCGAGCGACGAAATAAGATCGCTCCGTGTACAACTTCATAATACACACACTCGCGAAATGTGAAACTCGTTAAACAATTACTCAAAACGCGCGCCGCGCGAATAAGCGAAAACATATTTTTCATTTCTTGAGACGCGCGCGCGTCTTTACTCCGTTCTGGAATTAATTAAAAATCTCTCGGAAATTTTTAATCGCGAAGAATCAAATCGTTTTTTTTTCTTTTTACTCTCTCAAAATTTATCGCGTGTTTATATTTTTGAAACTGTTGTTTAACGTGTCAGAAAACTTTAAAAGCCGAAGAACAAACGCGAAGTCAAACCATCTTGACGAACTTTCGTAAGACGGATTAGCTCTCCAAATCCATCACAAGGTAGTCCACGGAAGTTTGATGCAATCTAAACCTCGCGGGACACCCCGCGGATTGTTTTACATTCTTCACGCCGAAGATGAATACGAGCGGCTTTGAGGGAAAGAAAAATAACCGAGATTAACTCGATACTGTTTTTTTTTTTTTTTTTTCTTTACGGTCGGAAAACCGAGCAGGCGTTTGAAAAACTTCCGGATGATCGCATGACTCTCTCTGAGAACAACGCGGGCGGTGGAATACCAGCACGGGGAGAATAGGCTCTACTGAAATATCATAACGAGAGAAAATACCCTTCCCTCTCGTCTTCTCGGAGAGAAGACCATTAGTTTCTACGGAGAAACTCCGCGCGGCACGTCTTACGATCACTTGGAATAGTTTGCCAGTATCCTTGATGAACTTGGAGAGAGCAAGTCTCCCTCTCTCTCTCTCTCTCACAATCGACGACAAGGGATATATATATACAGGGTGTTCCGAATTCTCCCGTCCTTTCATTTAGTAAGCAAGCTAATCCTTCGAAGCAAGATAATGTTGTGATAATTCCACAGAGCGTGAAATTCTGAGATCTCTCAATTGTTGTCTCGCAGTTTGCTCAAAGCCGGATTGAAGATTAAAAGTTTACTCACTTGAGGAGGCGCGTTTCTTACGTATACAATACCGGGAAGGGTTTTCACATTTTTATGACCAAAACTAGTTTATAAATTGATAAAAATTCTGAGATTCAATATGATATAAAGATATATTTTCCTCTTTTCCTTCTCTTTTCTCTCTTCCCTTTTCTCTGTCACTTCTTATCGGTACGCCCTGCTTTCGCACGCGATCGATGACGCCTTGTGTGTTAACACCTCGCGATCGATCGAGAATGCGAAGCTCTCGACTTTCGGTAATCTGCAGTTGCAGAGCGCGCGGCACGCGGCCGATTTTCCACCGTCGACGGATTTTTACCGCGCGCGAACGAAAGCCGAATCCCGATAGCGTCGGGATAAGGGAAACTTGGACGGTGATAAAATGGGAGGACCATGGAAGAAAATGGCGGAATGCGGGTATATGAGATCTCGTACGGTGTTACCGTGAAAGAAATTCGCTCGGCGTTTCCCGCACTCATGCATTGAATTTCGCTTACGTACTTTCGAAATATTCCGCTGACACAGTTTTTGAGAAAATCTGTGAAGACACACCGTACATTCTGAAGTATTTTACCACGCGTGTTCGTTCGAAATCGTTTGGTATTATTTATTTAAATAAAACTAACGTTATACACAGAGAGTCACATCGAAACGTTTTGAAAATCGCAATTCTCGGATGATAAATTCTCGAACCAAATTTGCTCGCTATACCGCGCTTTGCTGTTTTGTTGCTTTTGTAATGCAAGTAGCATTACGGAAATCACTACAGAAAGCACTACTGTTTCCAGTATCCAATTTAATGCTCATTGTTCAGTTTGTCAGATTGGAAACGTTGGATGTGTTGTGTCTGTAAGTTGAAAGGCCTGAAACTATAAGCTCAAGTCGCGCATACGCGCGTGACGACATAAAATATATACTATCTGTTGGGGTGAGATGTTTCCGTTCGGTCCTCTTCGGTTACTCGTATATCCTATTTACGTGTTAGTGCCCTCTCACCCTCCCGCAACTCGGGGATGTTACGTCCCGAGCGCAACTTCTTCCCGCGCCGCGCGCAAGTCAAACTTTACGCCGATTTATGTGCGGCGTGTAGCCATGCGTCTCTTTCTCGCTGTCAACCGCACGACCATTATGAACTCCAGCGTTTAACGTAATTTTGCATAATCAAATTTAATTGCGACCACGCTCGAGATACGTAATAATAACCTCTCGCTAAGGTTCTCTTTTGAACCGCATTTTTCTTTGTCACGTGTAACGATGGTTAGAAAAAAAAATATATCACGTCACATAGTTTTTCTAATTACGAAGAATTATTATTTTCCCGCTCTTTTTTTCTCTCGTCACGCTTTTTTCTCTGTTTAAAATTCGGTAACGTATTTTAATTGATCAATTTTTTGTCAACGAGAAACGCGCGTGTTGAAACATTCGTATGTCGTGGGAAAAAGTCGAGACTATTATTGATTTGTTTTTCCCGTCACGCGCGTCATTAAACTGCAAACTCGCGAGCGTCAGAAAGACGATAATCAGAGTCCACTGTTTCGCGAAGCGCCGCCGCGGCGAAACCGAAATCGAAACTTGTTGTAGTTTACTCTGCACATACTTTTCTGACTCGACAGCGAACGTGAGCGTCGCATGCGAGTAACCAATATCGCGGAGAGTTTTCCCAGGGGATCGCCCGCCGTTGGCATTCGGTTAACTAGATTTTCCACTTTCCAGTTGGACGGGCTTCTCTTTCGGTCTCTTTTTATTTCCTTCGGTTAATTACGACTTCCGGTCCCGAGATGGATGGTAAAACGGAACGTAGAGACGCGTTCGCACGAGAAGACATCGGAAATCGAAAAGTCTCCTTCTGCCCTGCGGTCAAGGAGGCCTCACTTTCTCCTGTAATCGACTATCGACTAGGAGTCTGAAAGAGAAAGAGAGAGCGAGCGGCGTCCATGACAACGACGACGTCGGGGCGGAAGAAACCCACCCTCTCTCGACGCGGCGTCTGATCTTCGCACATCGATTCTCGCGGGCAAAGGCCGCCGGCGCAGTTTAGCTCGTAAAATATTTCGGCTGCCGCCTGTAGAAAGACGCCATATCTCTGTCTTCGTCTCTCTCTCAGTCTGTCTCTCTCCTTCCTTCCTTCTTTCATTCTGTAGATATCTACGCGTCGCTCGCTTTTTTCCTATCTTTTTCCTCACTTCCTTGTCCCACTCGCTTCTACGCTATAATCTATCCATCTTTCTTCCTCCCGTCTCGTTTCCCGTCGCTAATATCCCTTGGTTTATCCTCGTCGCACCCTCTGCCCTTTCCCTTCCCCCCGTTCTCTTTAAGCGTCTTTGACTCTCCGCCTTCGTCCCTTTTCCCCCCTCTCGCTCCGTTTCTCTCTTTCTCTCTCTCTCGAGAGAGCCCCGCAAAGAGGGGTCGCGCACAACTTGGCGATCTATCCGTCTCCTTCCGACGCGGCTGCTGCGCTCTGGACGCCTGATGTAAGGGGAAGCCGACTAGAACAGGGGTTCGCGGAAATCCCGCAGCGACACGGGGAGCCGACCGAGACGATGACGACGACAACGACAAACTCTCAGCGGGAAAGGCACTCCGAAGCATGGCAGACACGACGAAATCGTGCGCGGGGAGAGTCTGGAAGGCCGACGGGAGGAAGACGAAAGAGGAAGTCCGAGAGGACCGGAGGGAGAATTGCGTCGCGAGAGGGAGCCAAAGTGGAGAGAAGAGCCGACAAACGACGAGACAAACGCGATCCGGTCGAAGGAACACGCGTGAAACGGGCACGGGGAAAATTTTGTTAAGAGGAACGAAAAGAGACAGGCTTGGATAAACGGATGAGATTGTTGGCAAACTAAAAAAAAAAAAAAACAGAAAAAAAAGAGAAAAGGAGTTACACATCAAAGGAGATACGAAACGAGATAAATTTATTTCTGAAATTAAATTCTTTTATCGGACGACATCAAAACTTACATGAGCTTTACTATGAGTTTTAATTTGGCACTGCGAATACTTCCGCCGTGTCATTTCCGGGGAGAGACAGGAGTATGAATAAGAGACGAGATCTGTGTTGAAACGGACAGGAAAGAGAAAGAGAAAGAGAGAAAGAGAAAAGAACAGACAAAAAGACGCAATTTGTTTTAATTCGCATTTAAATCTCCCGAGAGCAATCAAATGTTGTAAATGCTGGTGTAACGCGTAATTCAATAGAGTTATTAATTAAAAAACAAAAAGAAGCGAACAGAAAAGCAAAATAAAGGAAAAGTCGGAAAATAGTTACAGAAAATAAGTGACGCAAAATTTCTTTTATACCGAGATTGAATCCTTCCGGAAAATAATGAAGAATTTTACAACCTGCTCCGAAGGTTCTTGATGCGACTGCAAAAAGATGTTTCGTTATCAGTAAAATAATAGAATACGTTGCAGGGAGAAATAACGAGGAAAAATAGCTGAAATAGAAAAAAAACCGTAAAAGAAAAGTGCAAAAAAAAAAAAAAACAAACAAAAAAAGACGTGGCTCGAGGAAAAATAGCCGAGCGTCAGAAAGAGAAATTTATTTCTTCCTGGAGGATTAAATCCCTCAAGAGGACGATCGGGGATTATACAAAGTAGCGCGACTTATAATTTCGCGTAACTGCGAACGAGCGCGCGATTCTGAATTAAGGCTGGATTCTCTAGATATGAATTGTTGAAACGAGTTTGATAACCGAGGACCGGGAAAGATAAGGGTAGGAGAGTATGGAGGTTATTTGAATTGATTGAGAGAAAAGCCAAGAGAGAGAAAGAGAGAGAGGACGTTACTGGCGGTTGTGCGAAATGGTGTTGGTGCCGCCGCGATATGGTATGTAGCGGTGGTAGTGATACCGGTGGAGGTAGCGGCAATGGTGATGGCGTAGCGGCGCTGGGTTAGGGAGGGGCGAGGGTTGTCAATCGATAGCGGTTGCATGCGTCTGAAACCACCCTCGTTGCCGCTCCGTCGCGCCGCGTTCTCTCGCCCGCCGTGCTATATCATTGCTAGAGGCAGTTAATCTGCGAAGTTCTACTCTCGTTCGTCGTTTCCTCGCTGGCGCAGAACGTACGTAGTTACCGTCACGATAGCGTTTAAAACTTTTGGGATTCAGTCGCGTTACTTTTGCGAAGCGCGCGGCCATTTAAAGCCTTTGTGCCGCGCGGGATTCTCCCGCCTGCAATCACAATTAAAACACGCTCGCTAGGGCGTTTCTTGTTTCCGTCGCGGAATATTTTGCCACTGATAAAATGACGACACTCTCCTTCAACGGGCTCTTAACCGACCGACACAATAGATAATGTCTTTATATTCGCGACACAGACTCGATGGCATTTCCGCAAAGCGGGTCAGGTCAAGACTATATCACGGTTGAACGTTTGAGGTAAGCGACGTTTAACACAGTCGTCTCTTTGACGATGATGCAATAACGGGTGTCTTACTCTTCTTATGTGTGAATTTTTTTTTATCTAAAGTTCAGACTCGAAAATGCAATAATAATAATACGCAATCGCTGGTTAATCTGTCAATCTTCCTTGCTTTGTTTCTAATTGCTCATTTATGAAGTGCTTCGTGTATGAATGATTAAATATTACTCTCATACATATTCAATTTCGAAAAAATAAATCTATAAATATTGTTTCTCTCTTTGAAGCACAGCGATATGAAAAATGTTTCAAACTTTTTCAACGCTTGAACGTGCGCGGTGGGATGTTATTCGTATCACTTTGTTTTTTTTTTTAAATCCTGCGCTTCAGAGAGTTATATACGTATTCAATTTCAAGGAAATTAAAGAGATGCGATTTGGGTACAGCAAAAATCTTTCCTTGATATAAATTTGGGAGCTCGGGCAAAGACAAATGAAGCGAAACAATGTCTTTACATCACATCTCCATAACGCGCTTTTGAATAATTTATCTTATAAAGGGCGAGACTAAGTCTGTATTTATCTATTAATAGCGAAATCACAAATTCGGTTCATTTAAAATACATCTTTCCGACGCGACATCCGAAGAGAGTCTCGCGCACGTTTATCTCACGAAATGTGAGAGAAACGATACTACCACACGCGCGTCACTGCGAAAACATACACATTGAAAAGCAGCTCGTGTAAAACTAATCCCAGAATCTTGTTTTCGTAAGACTGTTTTTTCCCTTTTTTTTTTTCGTGTTGGCATTATGAAAGCTCTTGTTTATTTCTGCGTTCCAAAACCGCGGTAACACAAGCGTGTCGGTAAAAATTCGCGTAAGAAGATTTCAACACGCGCGCACACACGCGATATTCCTCGCAAAATATCAAATCCTATCCTGTTCTACGTTCGATATAGTTTCCGTCGTGAAACTGTATAGTTCGCGGGCAGTTGGCGGTTTCCAACGCGAGCGAATTACAGCGGTTTAGCTCGTGCGTGTAATATAACGAAGTTTGTGATGAACAACACTGGGATCACGACATCTGGTAATTAGGAGGAGCCTGCACGGAAAAACGGCGGATAGTGTCAGGCCACTAGCTTAGCAAATACGATATTACTCAGTGTTAAATTTCGTCGTTCATCATAATAATCGCCACGTTGATAACGACTTAATGCAAGCTTGGCAATAAATGTTTCCACCCGCGTCTTATTAATGTTATATACATGTGTACGCTATAATGGCAAAATAATTATTCCTAATTATTTCGCATTCAGTTCTTAACAACGCAAGCAGAAAATATTAAATTTGAAGATTTGGAAGATTAAAATCCAATACGCGGTTTTTCAAACTTGAAATATCGAAATTACCTTTTTTTTTTTTTAATAATATTTCAGACGCGCAATATTCACGTCAAAGACCGAAAGGCAAGGAATTAATTATTTCCACGTGTCAAAAATGCGGAAAATTTTACTTATTTAATTAATATTGAAGGTAAAAATTCTTTAACACATTTATAATATATGTAATAAAGAACATATATTTCTTTCTTTGTTCCGTAAATTATGGAAACTATTTCGAGCAACATTAATAAACTCGAAATACGATCAACACATTACACATTGACTCGCGAAATTATATGCAGCCTCGAGGGGGTTAATGTACACACATGTAGCGCGTGTTATATATATACACATCTCATTGTAGCGCTGCAAAACGGTGTCGCAGTGGCTGTCGCGTGTTCGCACAATGTTGATGGAAGGATGTCCGTGATGGGTTAGCAACCTGCCACCGCTGTTCGACCCGGAGCATCTCCTCTAAATCAATGAACATACTGGGATCTAGCAGATGTTTCGGTAAAGCCGTGTCATTAGAGACGGAAGAATATATCAAGAGCGGGATATATATATGTATGGGTGTACAGAGTCGGTGAAGACACGAAGATTACAGGCGCAGGTTTCTCTTTGATATTGTGATCGATTCACTTTGATCTCGCGCGTCGCCATTTTTTTCCCACAGCCCTTTCGCTCGCGCACGCTATTCCAATTTATCGCTCACCTGTATCCATTTTGCCTACCGCGACTCTAATCTATTTTAATTGATTTCCTGTCACATAAGCGCGTTAGATTCGCGATACCTCTCTACGATTTTCTCACAGTTTTCTAGGAAAATTATAAAGGCAGAGAGAAAGTCATTATCCGCGAGTATCTTGAATACTCGCTTTTTTCAACGTCCGAGTGCGATCTTGAGAATAGTTCGAGCTTCTGTGTGTGTGTGTGTTCACGGCGTTCAAATATTTTACATAAAAATTTTCAATCTGAAAGAAAATCGGCACTGCCTCTCGTTTCGGCCAGAATGTCGCTAGCGATTTTCTGCGAGGGAATATTTTCCATTCGATGGAATAAATATGGCGGAATTTCAAAGCGAGCGCTTTGTATTTGAATATACGAAATTCAAACGGCGCGAAAAAGATATATATTTTGCGTAACGGAATAAATGACCCTCTGACCGGAATTGTGCGCCGAAACGTTGTCGCCTTAAGCGCGCCGCGCGAATTTTGCAATCGCGTTGAACATCGTCGCGCGCGACAAATATTAATGCAAGATTTAAAATATGACAGTTTTGTTTTTTTTTTTGTTTTTTTTTTTATGTTTCAATCCACCTCGCGACGGCTTTATTGTGCGGCATTTTATTACTCACGCGCGCGCGTGGAAGAGATGGCGAAATGTAATATTTAACGTGCGAATATAGCTTTTCCTATGAAAAAGTCAAATTTTTGCAACCGCGTTGAATATGTATAAACATCAGACCTAATTTTTCTCCCATTTACAAAACCGAATCAGATTTGGTTAAAATAAATGTCATGAGAGAGAGAGACAGAAAGGAATTAACGTGCTCCGAGGAAATAAGCAGATTTTATTATCTGCAAAATGTTTCGAAAGGTCTGACCTTTTTTTACTGACTTGAATTTTCTTGAAAAAAAAAAAAAATTTACAAGATAAAACCGTTTGCTACATTGAAAGCCTCGATAAACAAATTTAATTTCTTATGTAATTCAAACTCTCTTATTATTGATATTCTCGATATACTTTCTACACAATAAAAAGATTATCGCCACTATAAAAATAACCAGCAGCCTTTGAACTTTAAACGAGGTTACATTTCGCAACATTTATGCAACTTTTTCTCTAATGAACGCCAAGCCTCGAACGCAGGACACACGCATAACTTGCCACAATGCAAGCGGATGCTGTCCGCCGCTGCGGCTTTTGCGTAACAAGAAGAAATAGACGAAACCGACGGGGCGTGTCGTTGCAAAACACGAGCGCATCCACTTTGCTCGCCAAAGTTCTTATCCTTGAGCAATATTGCGAGAACATTAAGGCTAAAGTGGATCATGCACCGAGTATCCGCGGTGACCCACTTGTGCGCGCTTTGGTTTTGAAAATTTTTTGTATTTCACAGACACACACCAATATCACACACATACATCGGGGAAAGTTGCGCGCGAGAGCCGGGATAAGCCGTCGCTCGACGTGTGCTTGAAAAGCGTATACGTAACAGGATTTACGCGAGATACGGAATCCGCGTGAGAGACACAAAAAGAGTGATGTTCTATAATTCTCCCGGACACGTACGGTAAAGATAAAGCCGAGAAACTTGCGCTTTGCTCTTTAAGAATATATTTATGTAACGTAATTAAGCACATTAAAAACTTTACGCGCGAATTTATTTTTTGAGATATTATACCACACAGACGCGAGAGAGAGAGATTTAAGCAAATAAACACGTAACAATATTAATTGCAAATTTCGAAGCGCGCATTTACACACAAAGAGCTCTCGAACTCTATTTCGAAAAGAGGAAGTAAATAAGATGCAAATATGCAAACTCTCTCTCTTTTCTCTCTTTTTTTCTCTCTCTCTCTCTCTCTCTCTCTCTCTCTCTCTCTCTCTCTCTCTCTCTCTCTCTCTGCAAACACTCTTTCAGTTTTCTTATTTAGAATTTTATTATCGCGTCGTTTAAATGCAACGATAACGTCGAATATTGCGTGTGCGCCCGACGATTTAGTATGTGTGAGTGTAGAATATTCCCCGAATTCAGAACACGTTTGGAGAAACTTTTTCGCAACATCTTGCGTGGCGTCGCGCGTGCCATTGTGCGCCCCGACGAGGGGACCATGACAATTGAAGTGCGTCGCAACTACCAGCCATTAAAACTGCCGTGTATATGTACCCTTCTGTCTTTGCATTCACTGTCTCTCCCGAAATGAATGGCCCCCGAACACGCTCGTCTCGCTCGCGACAGACGTCGCGGCAGAAACCGCGGAAGCGTCCGATCGGCAGCAGACTGTGAAACGCGCATAAAGAGCCGCCGATGGTCCGAACAAAAGGGAGGGAGTTGCCTCGGGATCTTCACGCGGTGAAGTCTCGAGGAGCCTGTCGAGATCCAAGGTTGAAGCCGGCGTTTTCAGCCGCTCTCAAGAACCGGCGCGTAACCCCTTTGCGCTCCATCGACACCATATGGCGTGACTAACTCCATAATACTCAGCCGGATATGTAAAACGCTCGGATCCAGCTCGGCGATTTGTCGTGAATGTCTACGCGCCGCGACCGATCCGTACAAATAGGCGATTTTGGTCGTTGAGAGAATAGGGTCGTTTTCCTGCTTGCATTTCTTTCTCTCTCTCTCTGCCTTTCGCAAAATTCGCGGTACGTCCGCGTAGAACGCGAGCGTTTGCCGGCACGTCGACAAGATCGATAACGCGCCGCGCGCCGCCGACGCAATACCGCCCGGCTTTGTAGCGCATTAAATTTTCATCTGTACTTTTTCGATTAATTTGCCGAAACGATTTTCGCTCGATAAAAAAAAGTGTATCGACAGATTTTCGTTGCCCCGGCGGTCGTAATTAAAAGGCGTTTCTTTTGAAAATTAAAAAAAGTTTTAATGGAATGAAAAGCGTATCTATAGCGTAGCCATAGCAACGATCATTATGATGGTTTGATGTATTCGAGAACTTACAAGTTTTTTTAGAATTTATGATGCTAATTAAAATGTGAAAAGTGATTCGTGCGTTACATGTTGGACGAGCGCAAAAGTTCTGATGGATAGAAAAATGAACCGAATAATTTTTATTAAAACCGATTTAGTTATTCTACCAAGTGCAAAAGATAATAAAGAAAACAATGAAGATTACTTGACAGAATAAGATATATAAATTGTTTTCAATAAAATTACTTGATTATCAAAACTTTTGCACTCACTCAATATCATATAAAATTTAGTTTATCGATTTAAAAAAGAGAGCGTTTTTAAATCTCGTTAATTAATTTTACTAAAAAATATGCTTTCTATGTAATAAATTATAAGGCTAATTTGAACATGTATAAAATAAAAACTGTATCTTATCGTTTTCTCTATTTTTAACTCAGATTTTGAAACACAGTTAATTATCTAACAACAAAATTATATTAACTGACGAAGTAGCAATTTGGCTAGATAGGCGTGTTGAGCGTGTTTTGTCATAATTTGGCTGAAATACACAACAACACTCGTGTATAGTTGTTGTCCAAATTGGCCTTACAACCAACCACAATTTCGTATTTAAAATAACGAGCGATCACACTCCAGAATTTATTAGTAGGTAAGACTGCAATATGGAGAACTTATAATATTTCCGAGATTAATATTCGTTTTTTATCTAAACTTCTCAGCTGAACTTCGATAACAGAAATACGTGTCTTAAGTGTCGTGGTAATAACGCGGCTCGGTCAACGTCGTTTTGGTTGAATTGGCTCGATTAAAACCGATACGGAGATTTATTGCGTTTCATCGCCGCCTTCAAAGCGGACGGTTCGCGAGTAAGTAACGGTGATAATGGATGACGATAAAACAAGCGTTACGTCACCGCGACGACGACGGTCGTCGTGACATTATTCGCTCGCGTAAATCGCCCGCGAGATAACACGCGGTGGTTGATATCCCCTACGATGCTTAATCAGCAGTTAAGTCTCCCTCTTCCCGACCATCAGCCTCCTCTTCTCGTTTTGTGAGGTTGTCCGCAGCTGCTGCTGGCTGCTATAAAATCGCCCGATTGAATTATTCTAGCGCCTAGAATAATCCTCCAACGGCGCTATTTCCTATTTACAAAATTGCGCCTCGTACCGTAACTGTCGACCTTCCCAGTACTTTCGGCTCCCCCCTCATTGTGCTCCCACCCTTCTCTCGACACCCCTGTCCATTGTGTCAGCGACCCACGAGGACCGCCGCTGTGAGAGGGTGGTGCGCGGCGCACGAGAAAGTGGCGAGAGATTTCCCTCGACAGTCCTACCCCTGAGCCGATGGTTATTGGCCTATTGCGGACGCACTTCTAATTAGTATGGATGCGTGGCCCATTGCGGCCTTTCGATACGTAGCTTTACATCCCGCGGTGCCTGCGCTCGATCAAGGTCGAGAGGAGAGGAGATGCCTGGCGATATATATATACGAAAGTAACGATCGATCTTACTTTGTGAGCATGTTTCGACGAGCAGCGATATTTAATATCTGTTTTTCTCTTTTACATTAATTTTATTCTTCTCTCTGAGAGAAGACGCAGTGAGTTCACCTTTTCCTTTTACGTTCAATATTAATAATATACCGAAGGTAGATTTTTAACCGCGTTAGTGTCATTTTCATTTTCATCGACGTGGACATTTTAGAGTAACCTGATAATCTTGAAACTTTGATAAACTGAAATGTTCACAAAACCATCTTCAGAAATTCTTTATGACACATCGCGAAAGTACATAAATAATGATCAGATATCAGATCAAATAATATGAGCACGCTTTAAATTTGGATCTTAAAATAATTTGCGCTGTTAAAATGCGCAGATAAAAAAAGTACGTTAGTGCACGTTAAACGTGCACATGTGCACGTGTGAGCAGTCGCTTTTTTTTGGCCGTTGCGAAGGAGAGCCACTTTTCTAAACCGCGCATTTCTGCATTCATGTTTTTTTAACCGAATAACCGCGAAGATTCATAACCCTCATTAATAATCATTACGAGCGGAAAAGCCTGCGATTTATCGCAGGCGAGTGGGGAAGACGCACGAGATGTAATCGCGCATGTGTGTTATGGTTGATCGAGCAAACACCACAAACTTATCTTGTCTCGGAGTAGCACGACGACGTCAAGATTATTTGTCAGTTGATGTTTGAGCGCGAAGGTTTAAGCAAGAGAAAGGACAACGAAAGAGATAAAAACTCAAATTGCTTTTAAATCTATCTGTTTTGCACATATATATTTTCTTTTTGTGGCAAAATTACGGTACAGACAATTTTTTGTTTAGTATTGATTATGAATTTCCAATATTATATTAATATGTAAATATTTATTATATAAATATATATATATATATATATATATATATATTATATACAGTGCGATTGATTTTCTCAGAATATTTTCCCGCCGAGTTTGATGCGAGAGATTACAAATGTGATTGCTCTCAAGAGATGACAAAATCAATTTTTGATTTTTTTTTATATTGACAGCGTTATATAACGATATCAGAAGTTACTACAATGAGAATCCATAGTGTTATTCGAGTAACGTGTCGCGTTCGAGCAACACGACTCGAATAGAATATCGGAGAAAAATGTATATAAAATGTGAAATTTGCTCGGTCTGTCAATTTAAAACGCTAAAAACGGGACGTAAAATCTGCCTTGCGCGCGTTATCTTGGCCTAAAATCGGGAATAAAATTGAGCTCGCGAAAACCACTTTTCTCTCTAAGTATAGTCCATGATATTTTTATTTTTTAAGTGCCAAAGACATTATAGGAAATTAAATGGGACAGATGTTTCCATAAATAGATAGAAATCGTACAAAGTGCTTGATAAGAAAAACACGTGATAAATTCGAGATCAAGTGTTACAAGTTAATATCGAATATTTAACTTATTTATAGTCATAAAAAAACACAAAGTAACGAATAAAGTAACAAACAAAATTAAACTCTCAACATATGAAAACTGAGTGTATCGTGATTTTTTTTTTTTTTTTTTTTTTTTTTTGTAAGCAATCGCGAACTAAAAGCCATCGCTTTACAAGAGAAAAGTTGTTTGTATGTACGCGTTACACCTACAGCGTTATCTGATCGTTCAAGTTGCTCGAAAGTTCGCTCATGAAGAGAAGCGATAACCAAGTGGCGGTAACCAACGGCGGTGGCGACTAGTTTCGGGCGGAAGCGCATTCGCGTTCCGATCGTCGCGCGAGGCGGAATTTAGGTCCCAGACGTGAGCAAATAACAATGAGCCCTAATTAGACGTTTCGGGAAAGGGTGCGAGGTACGACTTCGCGGAAACACCCATTCGCGGTAACGGCTCTCCAAGTTCGCGCACAACGGTCGGCAGGGAAAAGACTTTTGAAGCTTCCGAGAGGTCCACGACACGAAGCTGGGACGCTCGGGAAAAGACGATCTCCACGGCTCGTTAGCGACCGACGACGAAAGAACGGGTGCGCGCCATTCGGTGAAGAACTGTGTAAATTTTGCTCCCGATTTTCGCGGTGACATCGCCTCCCCAGGAATCGCGACGCTCCGTCGACCCAACTTGGCCGCGCGGACAATGACAAACGTCACACAGACGCCGGCGCTGCATATTTCAAAATATCACGACGAAGTCGTCGCCTGGTACGTCCTGCTTCGCGTCGTCGTGGCGAAGCTGCGCCAGCTATGTGCGCGAAAGAGAGGAAGTTCATTCCCTGAGGAATGAGGCTTGGATATTTCATCACGAGGGGATCCTGCGCGAGTCATACTTGCGCTATGAAAACCCGCAGTTTTTTTTTTTTTTTTTTTTATTCTCTTTTATCTTGCGATATCAAATTTTAAAGTCGTCTTATGAGCAAGAAAATAATTACTGACTGCCAGCACGGCGAGCACTTCTTTTATGTTAACTCTGAAGACCCACGGACGGAATATAGCAATTTCACATAACAAATAACAGTCTCTAGAGACGAAAAGGTTTTTTATAATCATATATAGTTTCTTCTCCGTATACTTTATTTTAAAAAAATTGGAAACTCGAGAAAAAAAAAACAAATTTGAAAAATACGATGATTAACATGTGTTAATTAACATTGTACAAAACAAATGTGATACAAACATACTTGGGAAAACTAAAATCGTAATTGCAATTCATTTACGACACGTCGTATTTAATATTTTCCAGTTACAATATGTGTACAGAAATATTCTCTCTGGAATTTGTTCAATTATTTATAGTATGCATAAAATATATCTGCACGCAATATCGAGAGATACTTGCGGAAACTATTACTATATACGTTGTGATACTTAATAACGGTGTTCACGGTATTAAGACTTTGAACATGACAGAACACTTAATGTCCCAAAGAGAATTAAACTTGAAGACGTTATATATTGCTGCAACTCCAATTAATCCTTAATTGGACTCATGAGGTCTCGGTCTGGCCTATGATATCACGTACGTAATATCATTTCCCCTCCCTTGGTTGAAGAAACGACCTAACAAGACCAAATGACCGAAAAAATGCTGGTACACAAAGAAAATTCGAGCGTATTCCGCGACGAGCGCGAAATTTCCGCGCGGAATTTACGACTCTATCGACGTTCTCGTGACATATTTTTACGGTTAATCGGAAGCGGGCAATTTCTGTCCGCCGTAATTTCAGACGTTCGTTTTTTTCCAGGAATGAAAGAATGGCGCCGCGCGCGATATCATGACGGATCGTTATGCTCGGTAATTGGCGGGCGAACGCGCAGCCAACGCGGAACCAACTCGTTCCCGGCAATCGTGTTCGGTTGTGGTTCGAGGCGAACGTGAACTTTGATCTAAGCTGCGACTTAGAAACCTCGGCCGCACGCAAATGTTAAAGAGTCTTAGCCGCGCGGTGCACACGGACGGAGGGAAACAACGTTAAGCCTCGCGCACAAAGACCGGACCGGCGAGAATTAACGCCGCGAAGTAGAGCTTCGACATTAATGAATTAACAGCCGGGCGATTTTCGGACCTGAGGACGAAAGGTTTCGTTAGGATTTGTGGGACGAAGCCATCGTGCGAGCGATCGATAAGCGCGGCGGGCTGCGTTAAGAATAGCTAGACTCATTATTTATTGACCGGCAGGTGCAGCACGAACCCGAAGGAGAGCACACATCCGCGAAAAGCGTCTTCCATACATCTCCTGACCTCCCCGCGTCTCGAGATGTTGGAAGATTTGTTAATTTTTGACGTAAACTTTTATCGTAAACACGAGAGAGAGAGAAAGAGAGAAAGAAATCGTGACAAGCGATTTCTTATATATGCGATTAGATAACGTAGTTAAAATAAACGCTTCTACTTTTGCTTTTTTTAATTACAGGCAGCACATATATTTGCTGACGTAATAACTTTTTATCGACTTTTCCTCTTGAAAATAATCCCGCGGATACGATGTAATATTTTTCATTGGGATATTATACCGCGCGCGCGTGCGGTGTTTTCACATTTTATTTTTTCGATAAGTTTACTCGAGATCTAGATGATATAAAATAAATGGAAAACACACACACACGGGTTCAAATGTCGGATTTTTATATCTGTATTTTCTGTTTATTGGTCCGCAAGTAATCTGTTATATTCGGGGGGGGGGGTTGAATTCGTGATACTACACCCTTCTCTACCTCTTCGACACTCTGATATATATATACGACAACAGTTATTCAAACATTGTGCACGTAGTTTAAACGGAGGGCGCGTTCTGAATTCCTCGCATCTGGCGACGAAGACGCTCGGCGTCGCGTTCTGCACTCTCTTGCTTTAGCATCACGATTTTCACGAGAGGCGAGAGTCTTTAGACACGAAAGAGAAGAAGAAGAAGAAGAAGAAGAGAATGCGCTGGGTGCACATGCACCGCTTGCATGCACCGCGCCAGGATCGGATTAATATTTTCGCAGGCTGTCTAACGTGCGTGACGGCGTTTGTTTTATGTATCGTCGCATGTGTGCCAAGAACGTTTGCCATTACGTATATAAAACCAGTTATAAATTTATCTGATGCATTATAAATTCGAAGACAGAGGAAGATTGTGTACAATACAACCATCATTGTTATTTTTTTAATTGTTCTCTCACGAGAATATATTGGAAGTTTATACGCGCAGATAATTAAGAGATCCGAGCATTAAAGTTCAACACACAGACAATTTTCAATGTAAAATAAATTAGATTATTATTGCGCGTAATGTGTGCGTAAACATGTTATTGCGCGTAGTATTGTGTGCAATGTGTGTGTGTGTGTGAATATGTTATTATTGTCGCTTCGCAGTCGGGGGACCCCGACTGCGGCGTTCTAAATTGGTCTAAGAATCTGATCAAATCTCATTGTCCTCCCAATGAACCATCCCGCCCTGCGCCGGAAACTTGGCCAACACTTGGCGTGTGTACGGCCGGTTTGGAAAACGTTGACCCGCGAATGGTACTTCCGTCGTATTTCGGGAGTCTGGCGGGCTTCCACGCTATGCGGCCGCTTGGTCATTGGCCCCGTTTTGCAAACCGCTCGAGGGGGACGTTGCCGTTGCGACTTTGTTTTGATGCGACGGACGCAATTAGCGCGCGTCGCGGGTGTCGCGACCGCCGCGGTCACACAACGTTACGTCGTAGCTTCATTGACAGCGTCGTACGACATTATATCTGGAAATTTCTGTTTTTGCAGAAATTGCGCGGAAAATTCGCACGGCGTCGAAGAAGAGGAGAAACCTCGGATGTAAACTTGGAAAATGTGACAGTCGAATAGTTTGCGAAATAATTGTTTCAATTAGCGTTATGCGATTCGTTCAGGTTCGTGCGCGAGTATCATAAATCACACACACCCGACAAGATATCTGGGCATTAATTAGCCTTTTTTTTACGCGCGAAAGAATATCAAAGAATTTTTATGCTGGAATATCAAGTGCGGTAATTGTGCGCGCGCGCGAGAAAGAGACGAGATAAATCTAGACCACCTGCCATAAATGCCACAGCCTCGCGAGTTTGAAAGGAACGCAGATAGAAATCTCGACAATGATGATAACGCGTTATTCACAGCGATCTAAGCGTTGATATAATCAAGCAATCAATTGAATTGAAAACTTGAGATTAAAATGTAACTGTTGATTTCGTAATTGGGAACTCATTACACCTGCGCGTTTATCCGCGGATCTAATTGCTTCACTTAACTTTACAAGATAAATTGCGAAACTTTATAATTCACTTAACTGTACATATATATATATATATATATGTATATATATGTGTATATATATATATACACATATACGTAACAATCCCACTTCAAACTCTCGCGCGCGCCGTTATTAACGAGAAACTACGTTACAATAAGTGACCATATTGGATATTCGCATTTGGGTCAAACTTTTGATTGAAGAGCCACCATTAATTGAACAAACGGACGCCTCCGTATTGCTACACCTGCTAGTTTTACATCCATATGACTGATGATACGGCGCGGCGCCCGTACGAACATGCGCGCGCGCTTTACAGAGTGTGTGACACTCGCTCTCGCACACAGTCGTCGGGCTTTAGAGTCGAGAGAATATCGATAGTTTCGCCGCGCAACTCGGTTTATTGCGCGAATGAATTACGGATTAAAACGCGAAATTCCAAACACACCTGAAATCCCGTTTCAGATGCTCATCTTTCGGATTAACGCACTGGATTTTATTCACAGGTCAAACCACCATCCCCCTACCGTCCGAAACTTCGTGCAATGCTTAAATTTTCCACATCCAAAACGGCGGAAAGCGCGGCTTCGCCGTATAAATATAATTAAAACAATTGTACGGTAAACAATCTTGGCATTTCTCAAATTCCAGAATTCACTTTTGCACATTTTAATAAGCGAGAAAATTATTAATGAATGCACATCGTCTGTAACTTTGTGCTTCCGAGCTTAATTCGCGAATATTTCAATTATATCCCGGCACTTATCTCGGATTTATTTATTTATCGCTCGCAGAAGCGCGCGATTATTTGTGCGTCGTAAATACATCACTTCTCGCGCCTTTTAATTCGACAAAAGCAATACGCTCTTATATTTCCCGACCGCCGTAGTGACCGCTGCGACGTCGCCGCTGTGCGTCGCTCGATATTATCGACATTTTTGTCGGGATATTCGGGAGTGTATTGATAAACTCCCGTTTTATACGAGCGCGACTTGCGCGAGATGAAAAACAACAACGGTCGGTGATTCGGTCGGGAAACGAAAGCAATTAAGCGACGCTTCAGACAGAAAATGGACGCCCCCCATGCAAAGTCATCAAGCCGGGGCAATCATCATCGTTATCGATACTGTACGCGTCGCGGCCACGTCCGAGATGATTGTCGCTTTCTCGTTCGACGGTCAGTTCGCATCGGAAACGATGTGAGAGGGAAAGACGCGGATATCAAGTCCCGCTGTGTGATGCAACGCGTCGCGACGCCACGAAAGCAATTAAATCGCGCACCCAGAAATACAGTTACCGCGGTCTCGACGCGCTATATCTCGAGACTATTGACCGTTTTCCCCCCACCATCCCCGCCACTTTTCGCCCCCCGCGTGCGAGATGCACCGCCGGGGATTTAGAGATAAATCCTATTTCGCGGAGCATTCAAAAGCGAGGAAATTATACGAATCGCTCCAATTTCGGGATTAACTCGAGAGAGAAAGAGAGTCGCACTCGACATTGCGACTACACCGTTCACCTGCGTTGTCATTAGACCAAACATCTCGCGTGCGGCGCGTCAATAACATACGCGATATGAAAAATGTTTCCGGCTGTTTTGATAAAAACGTATATTTTCAGTGAAAAAAAAAAAAATCAGTATCACAAACGCGAATGCTTTTGAACGGTTCAATTAAAGAGACAGAAATGCGCGCTATTTTTCGACATGATCTGCGTTTTACACCGAATTTTTATGTTGTTTTTTTTTACGTTACGAGAAATATTTAAAGCGCGCTATTCACGCTATCGCGGTGCACCAAATAATTTCAGAAATAGTTACGATATTTCCCGCGGATGCGGCCAGATCTCAAGACCTACGCCTACGTTCTACTTCTATTTCTGCCTGAAGGAACCCTCGTCGTCGTAACCTCGGAGACGCGAAATGACTTTGGGTTATTTCTTTTTTACAATATCACGAGTTTATTTACAGTCTCGCATTGGTTGCGGGCCGCGAAGTATATAATTCGAGAGTTTAACTTGAAAAAGTCTTTCACGAGAAATGTCTCTTGCTGCAAGAAAGTGCGAGACATTTTTTTTTTTTTAATGAATACTTGATGATTGATCAGTTACGCGTAAAATCATCTTTGAAAAACAAAAATGAAGTTTTACAATTAATGTGACTGAACCTGTGTGTTGGTTGTTAATTTAAATTGCATTTACGTTGTTATTTGGTTCTGCACGACGGTGCGGTTGAACGATGACACGCAATAATTTATAAAAAAAAAAGTATAAATAGTCCAAATTGTGGAAAAAGCTCGTGTTTTTTTTTGGTCTTTAAGATTTATCTGTAAATTGCGTGAAGTGACTAACGCGAACGTATAGTTGCAAAGAAGGTTTAATCCCGGTAGTGTACACATAACAAATTCCGAATATATCCGTCAGGCGAGCTTGATTAATGTGCTAGATCTCTGAATAACTTTCTTGTGTGAATAAGCAGGGAAATATGTGCACGAGTTATTATATTTATCCGTCGTGTTTCGTGAGATTTTAGACTCTTCGTGCAATATCGCTATCCTAATTCACAAAATTTTTGTTTTTTTTTAATTCGCGTTATCAAACCGCTTGTTAAAAATATCGAACTGTTTCGAAGGAAACGTTCACGTCTTTATCGAGACCCGTCAGATAACCGTTGACGGTCGTGTTTTATATCAGAAATACTGATTAAGAGTTGAGCGAAAATGTGCGAACGTCATCAGGCCCGGAAAACTATACATATATATCGCGAATTGAAAGGGTCAAATCCTTGGCGAAGGTGGCCTCGCAGCCGAATTATTATCGATCTCCTGGCTCGCCGAATTCACGAGGCCGCGCTTCACGAAACGTGACAGAACGAGATTCGTTCGTTGTCACGTGGCTTCTATTGATTTACTACAAGCCCGCCGGTTTTCGCGAAAGACCACACCGCCAGTCGCCTCCCGCCGCCGTGAAAAGTTTGCCTCGCGGATCGATCCGGTGTCAGTTGGAATCTGCTCGTAACCGCTGTCTGAAGTATACGGTCACGCTACTTCGCGACAACGTGCCACGTAAGGTTCGTTGACACGGCGGCGGCGTGGCCGATATATAGGCGGCGATGATGCTTCCGGGGAAAAGCGGGAAGTATTTCAAAATACGTTTCATAGGGATTCGCGCCGATGCGAATCACAAATTGTGATTATGTTAACGTAAAAAAAAAGAACCGCATATTTTTCTTTATTATAAAACTTCAGAAGTTTCGACCCCAACAGTCGGATCTTCATCGGTGAAAATTCAAATGACATAAAAATCACCGGCAACATGAAAAAATGAAAAAAACTTCTCTAAAAACAAATTAAATTGTCTCCGTAAGTTAAGTACACGTATGTTGTTAACTCGGACAAAAATTAATTTAACAAGAGAGATGTATTTTGTTTCGCGCGCACTGTTGTTGTTAAAGAGATTACGTTCTTGTTAGGAAAAAAACATGCGAGATATGGAAATAACAGATTTTTTTCACTGGATTATTTTGAAACGCGAGAAAACAAAAATGATGTAACAAATACAACGTGATTCTGAGAAGATTCAGATAACGCAAGAAATATTGTCTGTAAATTAATGAGAAAATAATTGGACTTTTAACTTTAGATTTTACACAGTGCTTGTTTGCTGACTATGTGTCCGCGCGAGATGCAAAAAATATTTATTGCGAAACTGAAAACAGTTTTTTTCTCTTTGTTATCACTCAGATAAATGCGGTTATTTACTAAAAATTTAATGAATCTTATGTACGTACATGTGATAAATATGTACGCGCGCGTGAATATATAATTTTACTTGACAACTCTCAGATATACGGAATGCGCGATAAAAGAATAGTTTCATTCAGCAAAAACGCGAGTTATCCATCGATATAAGCGATCATTCGGTCGCACGCTCGCAATGAGAAATTGATTGCGTGACGTTGCACGAGAAGTAAAAAATGTTGAGGAGTGAAAACTATAATAAATCTTTCGAAGACTCTCTGAGTTTTCTTTAAAAAAAAAACTGATGTATAAGAAAATAGTGAATGATGGTTCGTCCACGGATGGACGAACGTAATTCGTGATCGCGTAATTATTTCATGCAAAATTTGACTCATATCTCCGTAAAATAAAAAAACAAACAAAAGTAAAGAAATATATTAACTACCATAATTCCCAAATGTGTGTGTTACAAATATCATTTATTATTCCTCTTCGAAAAAGATAACAAAATCAACCGTTGTTAATAATCTAACGTACATACGAAATATCGCATTCGGAATATTTATTGCGATATTATAGATCGATTTGCTCTCGATTGTATGAATATTCCAAAGCCACGAGTGTAAGAGTTGTGTGTACACTATATACTATTGTACACGACTGGCTTTTCTCGTTGGTCAACGTCAATCGATAAGATTGAATACTTCGGGAAGAAATAACAGGCGTGTGTACAGGTTTACTTGTTGGCACGAGCTCGAAGATCTTCCTGAAATTGCAATTGATGTGATCGACGACTCCGTGCCCGCGTATCTCCAACTGCGCTACGTTTCACGATATTTTCTACAAAATAATCGTTCTACAATATTTTTTTTTATCTCGAGGCGAACAATTACCGATTGCGAAAGGGCTTTGCGAAAATATCTAATCAACTCGAGAAAAGTCGTCGAGATACAGAATCAAAGAGAAAACTGTAAAATACGGCAGGAAATGAAACAAGAAGCTGTACATCGTGCGTGCCCGAGATTTTGATTGAAATACACTCTTTACGTCGAGTCTCAAAAGATAGATTTCGAATGAAGCCTCGCACATGTTGAGATTCAGAAGATCCTTCGAGAGATTCTTGTCACAACCACGTAGTTGCTTTGACACACAGGCGCGTCGTCGTCGACCACATCAATAGTGTGAATATCTATATCTAGACACGCTTATCGCATCAACACGAGATCACACAAGATCTGATAAACCGGCCAGCGCGAGTTTATTTTAACGTCTATGTACGCGCGATCATTAGTTCCGGCAAACTTGACATGTACAACATTCCGATATTCGAGCGGACTCTTCGAAAGTTCAACGTAACGACGCCTCACGTGAAACACACCGTGCGTGCGTTCCCGATGTTGTTTCGAATGTTCTTGCACAACTGCCCTGACCCCAACTCCCATCGGAAACGACTATCTGAGCCAAACGTGCGCCCGTTGCAACGCAAACGGTCTGTGACATCCATGACAGTCATGTAGCAGCATGCAACGCCACATTTTCGAAAGAAACTACGTGCGAGTACTACGTATGTGTGTGTGCGTACACGTATGAAAAGATGTAAATCCACCTGTCCTCGAGGTAAGTACACAGGATCAAGGACAGGGATCGTGCTTTTACAGATTGCGACAGACAGCGAAGATGGAGGGATGGAGGGATAGAGCACGAGAGGGAGAGACACGGAGGGCGGATGAGGGTGAAAGAGAGCAGGTCGCACAGGCCGCAGGGCGTACGGGCCACATCCGTGCCTCCTTACTTGGGCAAAATCAATAACCTGTTTGGGGGTGTAGGAGAGAACCTAAGGAGAGAGACCATAGCGCGGCACCGCCGCGCTTGATCCCCGCGCGTTGATCCCCCCAGGTGAGGGCGATTTGATACGTACGCTATCGATACGCCAGGTGCTAATGCAAAAGGGCTCCTCCCCAGGACTCTCCAGGTGTTTCTCTTCTCGATGATTGCGCAGGAGCGCACGACGACGACCTCGCGGTCGTTATGTCGACCCTCCGAGTCGAGTTGTTCCGCACCTGTGACACTCCCTGGTATGCACAACGCAAACTCTCCACCCTCCTGAAACCTCCTCCACCCCGGCGCAGGCAAAACAGCCGCCTCGCTCTAGCCGGGACGAGCGGTCGGGGGGCAGGTACAGAGAGAACAAGTATATATCCGGATCAGCGTGTATGACCGCGAAATTCGAGCGGCGTGTCAACGTACGCGAGCGCTCGAATTACATACACCATCAGTTCACCGCGCTCTTACCGGAACCGTCGGTATACTGCTATAGCCGACGTAGTTACACCGGAACTACGGCGGCTCCCGCGGACAAGTCCTCTTCGCACTCCGGCCACTTTCACCCGCAAGTTCCTTTCTCTTCAGAAGGCCGCGCGGTGCCCTCCGGGGAGCATCCACCGGCGCGCGACCTGAATAATGATCGACGGTAGACACAGAAACGTAACACCGATTACTCCAGAAATTAAATGAGATCCTCCGCACTCTCTTCCTCTCTCCCTCTCGGCGCTTTTGTGCTTTTGTCCCGCGGCTGCTCCTCTTGACAGCACACTCTAGTCGAATATCTTCCCCGATAACGCGAAACTACACGCCGCAACCCCTTCGCTGGGTGGCGCCCTCGGGAGAGTACTCGATGGTACGCGCGGTCGGTCGTCGTTTTCGTCGTGTACCCTCGTAGTACAACCGCGACGCACGTTCCTCCGTCACCCTCTCTTCTTTTCTCTATCTCTCTCTCTCTCTCTCTCTCTCTTACTCCGAATCTCTCCTACGCTCCGATCCCTCACGCGCAACTCCGAAAACCGAGGCGCAACTCGGCAGAACGACGGCGACAGCAGCGCGCGCTTCGTCGAGCTGTCGCGGCTATGGGGCGCGGACCACTACCTCGACGAGCCTCCCGGATCGTTGGATAAAACTTGGTGCTGGTGGGGCCGTTCCGGTCGACGTGCGAACTCCCTACCTCTTCGCCGTCGTGTCCCCACCAACGACTGCGCGGATGGCCGACCGATGGTCGCCCTGTTGCCTCCGCGCAACCCTCTCCGTGCCCCACCGACCCCACTCTGTTACGAACGCGCCGCTCGTTTCTCCCTTATCCCTCGGCGTAGACGACGATTCCGCCGACGCCGCCATGAGGAGCGTCGCGAGCGTCGTCACCCTTCGGGGGTTGCAGGGGTGCGCGCGCGCGCGCACACACGCTCGCTCGCTCGCGAGCCACGCTTTTCGCTCGTGTGTATATGTTGCCTGCGTGCCGTTAAAGTTGCCCTCTCGCGCGCGCGTCACCCCCAACGTCGACATCTACCACGATCGAGAATGAAGATAACGCCGCGGCGAGAGGTTGCCCGGAGAGTGGCGCGCGACGGGGGATTCGGATTCGCGATGGTTCTGTGGATTCTTGGCAAGCAAAACTCGTCGGATAGCAGCTCGAAGAGATTTCTTACAACGTATTACGCGCGCGGAACGCGCAAGTCTGCTGGGAAAATCGCGAATATCTGACTCTCCTTATCGTATCTCTCGCGCGATTTCTTTTGTTATTTTGTCTGGTCGTCGCGAGAAAAGTACTCGAGTAGAAGATAAAAAGAGAAAAATTTTGATGATAAATTGTGTAGCTACTCATGAATCGACTCGAAAATTTTGTGATGTTTTAGTCGGCGAACAGTTCGCGTTTCTCTCTTCTTCTCTTTCTATCTCTTCTCTCTCTCTCTCTCTCTCTCCCTCTCTCTCGCTAATTTCTGTTTCATTAGTCGGACAGCTAAATTTCGACAATTTACATGTTGCGAGTGCTTTTAATACTTCGTTAGTACTAAACCACTTTACGGAGGCGTAATATAAGCGACTTTTGTGAAAATTAAAAGCTAGTTTGTGCTGCATACACGGCTCATTATTCCGAGACTGCAAGCACAAACAATAGACAATATAGACTACGCGAACTATATCTTTTATCGTCGTTATTCGAAAAACGCCTCCGTAATAAAACACGCTCATATAGGGATCCTTTCTCTCGGTATAATACGTGAGTTGGTAGACAAAGTCCCGCAGGAAACGGCGCAGAAAATGGTGGCGGAAAAGACCGCTGGTGGCGGAAAACCGTTTTATCGGGACGCTGGCATTTAACGACATTTTAAAGTTTTTTTTTTTTTTTTTTTTTGTTTAACTACCGAAGAGGGGTAAGCCGCCTCATTTGCATACTTCGCAGGAGGCGGCGGCGGAGCATCTGGCCGCGATAAGAAATCGAAGCGGTAAACCCGGCTACCTCGTTAATGAACCGGAAGATACACGAAACGCGCGCGAGAAAGAGAGAAAAATTGAGAGAAAAGGAAAGAGTGAGGAGACTCGGGTGAATAAATTCCACCTGGCGCATCAACGACGAAAGCAACGTCTCGGGGCTTCTTCGTTGCGAAGTTTACCTCTTATTCGATATCGCAACAGACCGCAGAACGTGACCTTACTTCCTACGTTCGGACATACCTTAAATTCATCCTGGCGTACTCCGCGCGCTCGACATCCTAAATGTCGTGATCCCGTCCTGATCGTCTTACGAAATTGGAAGCGCGAATTCGCACGGTATGCGCGGATTGTGCACGTCTTCGTTTTTTCGTCAGGTTTCGATTTCGTCGAAAATAGCCCGCGACCTATGCGAGGCGGTCGAATGTTTTTTGCGTTGACGTTGGATGAAATTTTGATCGCGGTTAAACAACAACATATTTTCCAAGTGGCGGTTTGTTTGAATAATAATTAATTAAAACCGGTGCTCTGACATTGTTGTACGGTTTTGTTTACGAAAAGAAAAAAAAATTGACGCTCGATCGCGACGCGTATGAAGTTTACGCAGAAGTTGGAATTTTTTTTAGATGTTGAAGTTATATCTTTCCGGCATTTGTTTAGAGAACGACTGCTGTATTAATATAAGATTGCGGGGCTAAAAAGAGGTCGGGAAAAAATAGGGAGAGAAAAAGGAAGGGAAGAGAGACAGGCCGCGTGTTACGAGACACGTATTTAGGGTGGCATCAATAACAGAAGGGCGAGAATTATTGATCTAGAATAATATGAAGCGATATATAGCGACGATTCGTATTGATCTCGTTGTGCAATACCTGTAATAATTTTTTACTACGATCGAACAAATTTACTTGTTCTTGATATTCTTGATATAATCACTCTCTGTCATTGGATATTTTTTTACCACTATAGATTTTTCAGTTTTATTTAAAAAAAAAAGTAGATCACGTAAAAAATGCTGCAACAGAGTTCTCATTTAATTATACTTTTTCTGTTCTTTCCAAGAACTCAACAATTTCGAATATTAAACCACTCCGAGACAATCGTTGCCTCTCTCTCACCATAAAAACAATTTATTTTCCTTAATATTTGTGATTGAATTTGATGATGCTAAAAAAACATCCCGTTATTTTTATAAAAGTATAAAATGTCGCGCGACGCATTAGAGCGATGGCGTCTTCTCTAATCAACGATGATACATCCGATAATGCATCTTCTCTATCATCGGAACTCGTGTGTGTGCTTCTCGGCGTATTTTCACTCGTGAAAAATTTCACCTTCGCGAAACTTGTGTTTCCAGAACTATTATTCAAACCCTTGTTATTATCGTCAGCCGGTTTACGTGCATGTTGCGACAACGCACGACCGGATGTAAGGAGTACAGCACGCGCCGTGCTCACTCGTGCACGGCCGTTCACCGGCCCTTCTCTTCCGTGCGACAGTCAACGGCGCACCGCGGGTGCGTCTCAATAACCCTCACCGGCAGACGCCCATAACCTTCGTCGCAGGGTGCCGCCGAAAATCAGAATGTCACGATTTCCCGAACGACGAGTCTTGATAAATGACGGTATTGACTGGAGGCTGGATGATTAATAGCTGCATTGTCGCGCCGACGTTACGGCGTGATTCGACGCGGATTTTCAATACCGAATGAAAATACGGATGTGCTCGCGATGACGGCAGTCATTCAGTTCACTTCTCGTGCAATTGTATTTCGAAGTAAATTATGTAAATTCAATTGCCTGAACTTTTTGAAAAAGTAAATATAATTAAAAGTTCTATGATTGTCAAAATTCAATCTTTCTTTGTTTCCGCACACGTGACTTACGTGCGCGTTATCACGCGTGCGTAATTCAATTTGACTCGAATTATTTATATTTGCGCGAGAGAGAGAGCCCATCTTTCTACATGTGTAGTTTCATCGATTTCATCGATTTGCGTGGCATGAGATATGTATAAAGCGCGCGCGTATTAACGATATTTATTAGTGAAAACCAGTGAATTGCAGCTCGTTGAAGCGAAATACGGCCGTGTCCGGTGGGAGTGCATGTACTGTCCGCGGTAATTTCTCCCGAAGTTGCCAGTATTATTTAGCCCGTGCGTGTGGATAACGTCCTTAACGAGAATTTACGGCTTTTGCGAGATCTCTCCCTCTCTCTATCTATCTCTCTCTCGGCTAGGGCAGAAAGATTCGATATTACGGGGTCTGAATTTTTTTTTCAGCAAACACGAACGAACACGTGATCCCGTCGCCGAGGCATAAATTCACGAATACACTTCTTTTTGCGTGATCTCTTCCCGCATGGATGCGCCTTGTTCTTGCCGTTGGATGCAAATTTATCGGCGATCTTATTGAGGTAACGGTTTCGAACGCGCATACGTAATGACAGCTTTTTGTCTCTCCTCTCGCGAAGTTAATATATTCCAGAAAATTATTTCACTTGCAGCACAAGGGCATTTTTAATTACGATAATTGTTTCGCAAGAGATAGACTCTTGCGCTCATCAAAGCTAAAACATCGTCGCGACTTTCTTCAAAAAGTTTGCGTTTCATTTCCGTGCACGATGTCAAAACGTATATATATTAAGGGAACATGTCGCCGTGTGAAAGTTTTCGTGAGTTAATGTTATATGTTTGTTTTTCTCTCAAGAAAAACGCCCCAGTAAGAATGAACAAAATTTGTGTTGTTATTTTTGAAAAAAATATATCGCTGTATCTATTTTCCTCCCTTTCTCTCTCTCTCTCTCTCTTTATTGCTATCTCTTCTGCCATTCGTTATTTTACCGATGAAAACGCTGGAAGTAATTATCTTTCTGGCAGTATCAATAACGAGAGAATGAATTATCGGAAGTAGCAGCGGTGAAGAGGTAACATTTATTGGAAAAATTCTCGCAACTTTTTTACTCGCTCTCGCATGTTCTCGTTGCACCGAATTATCTGATATACGAGCGCGCGCGATATCTGCGAACGTGAGACTCGTACATTACGCTCATCCTTAACATACCGCGCTTTTGTTACGACGTTATTTATTTCGCTGTTCGAAATCGCGCGTTGCACCCGATGATTTCGCGTGATTTAATAAATATAAAATTTACTCGCTTTGATTTTCTTTTACTCGAATGTAATAAAAATGTGTAGTGACGAGATTCTTCTCGAAGTTGTTGTGTCGTACACGCGTGATTAATTTTTTTTTTTTTTTTTGAATTTCTATACAAGTATAAGCTTGTCTTATTTCTCCGATGGACCTGCACACGCATCATTCCCCATTGTCAGATCTGAAGAAATGATGTGGGAGCGCGGGCTACGTTATTATGAAGAACACTAACTTGAAATCTGAACGCCGCGCCCCCGACACCGCGTCTGAATGCATCAAGGCTTGATTCAAGGCTGCTCAAAGTCTGTGTGTATTCGCCGCGGACGAGAAAATCCACCCTAACAGCATCTGAATATTGCAGTCTCATCCACTCTGACGCATCCACTTTACGAGCTCTGCTTACTTCACTCGCATGCGAGGGTTACAACCTACTTTGAGGACCAACGGCTTTATCTTGAACAGACACGTATCTGTGTGTGTATGTGTGTGACAAAAACTTTTGATGAGGACAAAGAGTTCACATGCATCAGCTGTGAACAAGACGAGAGACGAAGAAATATTTCAGGTGCACGCGGCAAATTATTGACATCAAAACATCGCGTGTGCTGAATCGCTTCAAAAATATAAAAAAATTATTTTAAAACAATTCGAAAGATACAATAATATATCGCTACACCAAGAAAATGCATTTGTAATAAAAAAAAAAAAATTATATCGCACAACATTTGTATGTAAAAGATGAAAAATTTTTAAGTATCTTATGATTTCTGTTTCGTATACGATAGAACTAGACAATCGCTTTCACAGTAATCGGCTTTTGTATGGCGGAAACAGCGGTTGAGTTTCACAGTTCCGGACTCGACAGCGCGCGAGTTAAATTGTCATTGCTCTTTAACCCTCCTTCACTTTAAGCGTTTGCTAGGCGTTCAAATAAGTCCAACTACGGAGCCCCCCTCCCCCAAGCCTTAGCAGCGGAGATCGATGAAGTTGTTTTCGCTGTCTTCAGACACACAATCCCGCCTGGAATAATATTTTGCTGATTGGGAGATAAGTTGCGCTCCAATCTGGACGTGTTCTATGCTGTTCGATTGCTACAGAATGCGATAATTTGGCGATAAATAGATTTTCATCGATGACTTCGATATGAACTCGCGATATATACATATATTGTAGGAATGTAAAAGATATGCAATATAAAATGTGAGATGTACGTATCGGGAATGTGTAAGCAAACCAAGCCGATTCGAAGAAAACGTATTTCCCGTTGGAAACCCTTGACAGTGTTTATTTCTTTGAGATCGGTCGTTATCATAAAAATACTTATCTGAAAACAGACGGGCGTTTAAGACTTTCTGTATTCAACAACCAATAAAGAATCTATAGGCTTTATAGAGATAGAATACTTTCTTGTATTCTTAGCCTGTATTATTCATAGCCTGTGTGTTATTCGACACTTCTGTTGACTGTTTTAACGGCTCTCGAGATAACGGCAGTTAAAAGAAGGGCGACGTATTAGAGGTTCCTTTAATGAAACGACAGCAGTCGTATCCGGTACATATTATGTATATTTAAATACAACGCTTCAAAATCAATCTCTGTGTGTGTGTATGCAAAATATACATATATTGGTTTTTCCACATATAAAACATTGAAAAACTTACATGTTCTTAACACAATTTAATTATATTTATTATACAGTGAAACCTCGTTTATCCGGACCTCTTTTATCCGGAACGACTTGAGGCCCAACCTCTAGTATACGAACTTCTACAAACGATG
>QVNV01023248.1:0-42590 GCA_014825455.1 Pseudomyrmex pallidus | reverse complement strand
AAATGCCAAATAACTTTTCTATTCAGTTTACCTCAATCTATCACCATACTTCGGCTTGGTCAAAATTTTTGGGACACCCTGTATATATTGAAGGTACATAAGTTATTTTATACGTTACTATATTAAGAAGTCGAAATAATATACGTAAAATCAATACTTTCGACACAACTTTTTTGACAGTTATACAAATATGATACTTTCATCACGATAGGGATCGAGCAATAGAATGTCAGAGTTTCTGGAATTGCGTTGCGCATATTCGTTCGTTGCAGTTCCAATGTACGTCCCTCTCTTATATTTGTATACCACACAACAACATCATCCCAACGAGAAATCTCTCGGTCCACCAACGACGCTGCACCGCGATGCGTAACGTGAATGACATCGTCGGAAAGTTATGTAAGCGGCAAACGAGCAATCAGACGAGCGACTTGCCTCGTCGCTCGCTGGATAAACACGCGTTCAAAATGCTCCGGGCGTAAGATGGAATTGAAACGTTTTATGCTTACTTTCGAGCTTTTCTAAGGAATTAATTATAAATTTTATTCTATATCACGAAAAATTGTGATACCATAAAATAAAGAATTCTAAAATTTAAATCATAAATAGTTTTGAACAGTTTTATGTAGAATATTTTTAATTAAAATTAATAAAAAAAACGCGAAAGGTTTATTTATCGTTGTGCTATACGCTATTCTTTCACCCAGCTAGCAAAGAATTACTTTATACATGTGAGAGTGAATTACCTTGCATGTCTGCGTGCACCACGGGCGTTTGCGAGAAATGGTGCTGCGCGCTCCTGACGATAGGACACGCGAGGAGGCGTGGCGACAAAAGCGGAAGTTAAATCGTTAAATTTCGCTCGGCTTATTTTTTTCGCGAGTCTCGCAAAAAGTAGCGGAAATCCGTTCTTTACTTTGTTATCCGAGACCCGTCGGTTCTTCCAACACAAAGACGGTCGTTAAGCGCCTTCAATGGAGAACGTGAAAGTGAGTTACTCAGAAATTGTATTGCTAGAGGGAAAAGACGTTACACTTATAGGCGCTATAGATACAACCATTACCATTTCTCCTTATATAAAATATATATCTCTGTTATATGTTACCATAATTTATCCCAAATATTCTGTTATAAAGAATAATATTCTTATTTTAATATAAAAGTGTTGAGACAGACATTTAAACCAAAAGAATAATATGATTTTCTTTTATTTCAGCGAGGGTAGAGAAAAAGTACGCGTCTCGTTGTTAGGTCCACAACCGTCGCCGGCGACGCCCGGCGTTCTCTTGCTGGAGCCGATCACGCACTCGATAGGACATCCGATAGATATGGCCAACAATACCGCGGAACTTTTGACCACGCACACCGAACACACCACACCTGCCTATCACGCGCAGATCAGGTAAGTTTCACTCGGTATCTTGTTACAATAAATTCTTTGCGGAGTTTTCTTATCACAAAGTGTTCACAAGTTCTTTTGCCTCATTTTTCGCGTGTCGAGAACTGTTGCTTCGAAAAACTATTAGAAAGAAATAATATACTTTTTTATCTATAAAAAAAGCATATTATATTATTGTATGTTTTAGAAAATTATTATAAGAAAAAAAAACAAATTAAGGAGAACATGCACGAAAATTATCAAAAATGAGAGACACTGTCCTCGGAATAATTAGCCTCCCGCGCACGATTCGCGCGACCCTTGACTGTCTTAATGGGCCGGAAGTGACGTTCCTTTCTCTCAATCCCCTCCTCGTCTCTTTATAGTCTCTCTGTAGCCTGGTACCGCCGCGCTACCAAATTATTTACGATAGTTCTCCACGATTGCGGCCTATTCGTGATAGATAGTGTACCATCATTACGCTGTCATCGTTATCTTGTGAACACTATTTATTTTTGTGACAACCGATTGTTACCGATTGTTACAACCGATCCAGTTCGTGCAATATCGTGTATTTAAACAGAATTTTGTTTATCTTTCAAAAATTCTGCGAAGTGAAACACGCGCATATCTCTATCTTCAAGACCCTTTATATATTTTAAGGATGCGCCACCCTCGGTCGGCGATACTATGATATTACTCCTCGTCTTACACATATACATGTATATATGTACGATTTCGCTATCCATTCATACACACGCATATACACACCTGCGCGCATGCTCCGCGCCTACACAATCCCCGCGTACAATACAAATGTATCTGAGCTCAACGTAGAGCCTATACCACCAGCAGTAACCTCCTCCTCGCCGAATCGCGGGCAGCAGCGCCGACACCGCCGCCACACTGCGCTCCCGGTCCCGGTGCGAGTACGTACTCGGAAGTGCCGAGAGAAGTGAGACGGAGGAGAGGCGCAACGACGAGGTGGAGAAGGACGGGAAGAGATCGATATAGCGTGGGTGGATGTGCAGAGGTGCGGTAAGGCCGCCGCCGCCAGTCGTGCTGTCGGCTGCATCGGTGAACAATTCGCGCGCGCGTTCCATCGCAGCTTCTCCCATCAAATCGGTCTGTCTTTCTCCTCCTCCTTTTTCCTTTTTTCTCTCTTTTTCTCTCTCTCTCTCTTCTCTTTTTTCTCTTCTCCCTTTTCCAAGAAAGCGCGTTCTTTCTTTCTTTTGTTCCTCCCGGCGCTATCGAATGCAGCCGATCGCGAAAGCGCTAATCCTCGGGATTGCTGCGTCCCGATGACGCGATGATAACGCCGCGGTTCGGCGGCGGGTTACGGTGATAAGGCCAGTGACATAGTGACACAGTGAACGAGTCAGTGCAGTGATCCCGCGAGATCTTCCTTTCATCGGGATTAAAAATCATAACTCGATTTTGTGAGGCTTCGACGAGTGAGTCCGGAAGACGGTTGCCAAGATCGTTGCCGAGATTTGTTTCGCCGTACGATTGTTTGACTTTCCAAGATCTTTTCTAATTTTTTTATTCCATATCTCTCTCTTTGTTTCTTCATACACGTGCGTGAGCAGGGATGCGTGTCACACGCGGTTTCCTCGCGGCTAGAACGCCCGCTGAAACTTTGTGATTTAAATAGCCGTGCAAGTTGCCGATTGCAATCTGTAACGAAAAAATGCGCGTCCTGGTTTTGCAATTAGCAATGCAAACGCAATGTTATCAGTGTTTTTTTGTTATGTATACGTATGTATATATGTAGTTACATATTCTATTTTTTACGAAAATCTTTGAGCAGTCGAATAATTAAAAAAAGATCCGAAATAATTCGTACGATGACGATTCTGCAGCACAGTTGTACAATGGTTGTAAATTATCTCGAATTTCCAGTTTTACATTTTTCAAGACATCTTGTTAAGTATACTTTGTATTTTTCGTGTTTTAAAGAACTTATTTCTATATAAACTAACTCTTGTTTTACACGTGCAGTTTTATAAATTTGTTATATAAAGAATACTTTACTCTTTAATTCTTTTATAAAAACTTTACATTTTTTATCAGTAAATATCATGAAAAAAATGTGTGAAAAAAACATTCGCGCGAGTGAATCTTTTGTAAAACAAAGGGAAATAATCGCACCAGTTATTGACTTTTTCCACGTAGCATTTTGCTTCCGTGTGTATTTCTAGTAGTCTATATACTACACGACTATATTACTGTGCATTTTCCTTTGTCAGCAATGTTACACAAATTATATTATTTCGATCAGCACAACAATTATTTAAATATGATCTATAATTTTAACTCTAATATAAAATTCAGTTTTAATTGTTGTTTCAATAGCTGAATGTTTACACACAATATTCATATGATTAAACGTATCTGATTTATTCTTGGTCACTTTCATGACTTTTAAATCGCTTCGAGCAAACATGTTTTCAATTTGGCGTCGTGGAAGTTACGAGACTCTCGTGAGTTGGAATTCGGGATGATCCAAAAGTATCCAAGTTAGAAGCGAGGTGTGCCAAAGATAGCGACCGGAGGAACGACGACTTTGTCGGGAACCGTGACCTGCCTAGAAAAGGTTCAGAACCGTAAAACAATCAGATAAGAGCTTGCCGCAATCATCTGATTACTTAATTAGACGTGGAGTCAATGGACTTTTTTTTTATCAGAGTATGTCGTTATTAATTCTAAATTGTTAATTAATTCTTTGACATCCGTGATATTTCATCCGTGATATTTCGTTCGCGACATATTATAAAACTGTATAAACCGATATATAATCTTATTTCTAAAAAACTAAAACAAATTTTTTTATAAATTTTTTAAGAAATTATAGAACAAATTAAGCAGCTTTGAATATCAATCGAAAAATATTATTACAGATTTATTTAGTTTATATTGACCATTACTTTTTATCTCTCCGCATAGATTTCTCTATTATTGTGTTTGGAATGCGCTTTAGACGCGGCTGTGAAGGACGTGACTTATTACATTTGCATTCAGACGACTGTCGCGTTCGTAAAGTCGCGAAAATACATTTACGAGGGCGTGTCGCATGTAAAACGATGCACTAAAGATGCATTTCGAAGAGAAGAATAAGTAGAGACGCGACAGCGGTGAGAGAGATCATATAGCGTGAATTTTTTGTAGCGCGAGACGCTTCTTTCTTTCTCTCTCGTTGCGCATCACATCTGAGATAAACACTCGTTATATCGGCGAACACAGGAGATAATAATAACTCTTCGAGACTTACATGCGCTTCGCAACCGGTGCTTGTTAATGCAAAATAGAAAAATCAGAATGCGTTATGAATATTACCGCGAAGAGATTGAATTCCGCAGTGACTCAAGAATAATAACGTGAATGATATCGAACAGAATGTAATATTAAAGAAAATCATTGTGTTGGACCCGGCTGACAGGCTGTTTTGAACAGGCTGTTACCTCGTGACATAATTTTTGCCCTCACTCTCACGACCTCCTCATTTGAATGACGCTCGCCCTCCACCTCGTTGATCTCCATTAAATGCCTTCACGGGAAATTTGGTCGCACAGGTCCATGTATTACCGACAATTACCAATTACGCGTATTGATAAACACAAGTAACATTATTAGATCATAACAGATCGACTTTAATACTTTTATAACAATTATTAGCGGTGAACAGTAATTTGTTTTTATATTTAACTTGCAAAACGTTACAAACACATTACAACATACGATAGATTTGTGTAGAAAAATATCTCTTACGTAGAAATTTATACTATGTCTGTAAAATTTTCTTAAACAAACAAATATATATTTTGTGAACAATTCGGGATGCGACTATTTTGATAACAAAAATCTGAGACGCAGTTTTCTCGTGTATTTTTAACATCAAAATGTCTTCGCGCAACCGAGCTTTGACGTAAAATCACGTTTAAAAATTTGTTTGAGATTTTTTTTCAAATTATTAATTCAGCAAAAAGAAAAATCTCGCGCGATTCTTTTGATTTTGACGCAAACCGTCAGATTTACACAATAGAAGTGATTTTTCGCTGATAATTGATACAGTTGCGCGAACATGGCGCTCCAGATATCACGTAATCTGGGTCTAATTGAGTATTGCATCCACATCCCTCTTGATATCTCTCCTACCCTACTTACAGGCACCAGAGAGAGCCTGGTCCAGGTACATGATGTCGACCACGCAGCCGCGGTGGCGTGGTGAATCCGTGACGACGGCGCAAACGCATGCATGCATCTCCATGTTGCGTGACCTTACACCCATTGGCCCATATATGGCACAGATCACAGAATTAGGTCGAGTTCATAGATCTTTCTTTTATCTTTTCTCGATTTCCGTCTTCCAAGAATCAGGTTTTTTGCTCGACAATGTAACGCTTTTAATTATGATTTTTTATTAAATCTACTTTTAATAATGTTTGTTGCACACTGTTGTAAAAACTTATAAACATTTTTATATTGATCTTTAATCATCCTCATTACCTAATTGAGAATCTTTAAATGTGTCATCCGCATGTAAAAATACTATAAAGTAGCAGAGAAATAATTTCTATCTACTCGATCCTCGATCAATTGCAATCGAAACAAGCGCGTTCAATCTAATCTCCCGCGCTGCAAAGACGCGATGCATGCGTTCTCGTAGGAAGAACAGCCGTGACCCATATTCTTACCCCAGTTGATCAACCCCCATAACCGCCGAGCGCAAAGGCCGAAGGGAAGAACACGACGGTATGCACCCTGTAAGAGGGTGCGTCATTAGATAGCAGGCAGGGCGAGGCCGTGTCGATCGTTAATTGGGATTCTGAAAATGTCAAACGGCCTCGATCGTGAAAAATTGCCCGCTTTCGCGCTGCAACGGAATCGATAAATATAAGAATGCATGGAAGAACCGTTGTTCACACCATCTCCTTGCGCCGTTAGCCCTTTAATACTCGGGATGATGCACCTCGCACCTTTCCCATTATAGCTTTATTCAGCGGTTGATGGTCTCTGCCTTCCGGCAGACTGAGCACAAACACAGAAGTCAAGTCAGGAAAAGGTCGATATTCTTTCAAGTGAAGGAAATAGCAAGCAGGTATTTTGAAAGGAGAAAGTTCATACAAACACACGTGAGAAAAAAAGTTCAGGCAAACAATTATTAATTATCAGATTAGACCGGCTAGATATAGATCGTTCAGAAAATATTTTGCTTTTTTTATTTGAAGCTAAACGTGTAGTGTATCAGTTCTTTTGTTATTTTTAACGTACGCAAGTAATTTGTAATTTATGTTAAGCTTCATTTAATTAAAGGAATGAAATTGGGCAACACAGATGATTGAAAATTAACTATCCGTATATATTTCGAAATACGATACGATCAAACGTTTCTGCTTTTATTACAATCTTTATCAATTAGTTAGAGGTACTAAAATATATTGTACAACAACTCACAGATAACACAAATAAATTTCGAACAAGGTTGCGATAAAATTTGTTGCGTCATGAAAAAGATACAATATAGTTCGCATTAACTTGCAACTTGTCTGTCAAAAAAATATTCAATGGTTTAAATGATTTCCGCACACGTTAACTGGTCGATAGAGTTCCATTCATAGAGAAGAAAACAAAGTCTCTGTGTGTTAATCGCCCCGTTGTTGAGAGCGAACAAACCTCAAGCGAATTAACGGTCAGTTTGTTGTTTGTTGAAGAAAACCACTCCAAGTTCTTTTCGCGCGTTCGCATGTTCCATTACGTACAATGTACTATTTCTTATGCGGTTTATTTTTACGTACATACGTAAAAACGAATTAACAATACCGTCCTTATCCCCGTTTCGTTTAAATTTAGCAGATCGCGATCCGTCCGTCCTTGTTGAAATAATCAGAATTTCTACTGATTCCCGATAAAAGTCTGTGATTTGCGTGCTGTTTCGTCGATGAATCAACCATCATTGAAGCCGTACGTCGTACGTAAACAGTGCCGAATCGATACCTAGTCGTGTTCCGCTAGGCAACTAGTTGCACAACTAAGTTGCATATCCCCTAGAACTTCCTTCACTCTCCCTCTCTTTCGACTTAAAAGCTGTCAAATGCGGCTGGTCACGTATTACATTGTAGATTATATTTTTGAATATCATTTGTGTTCTATCAAAAAAATTAATTTCTCATCTTACAAAATATTTTGTCTTTCTTTATAGCGGCAAAATTTATGATTGTGAACGATCGCATTAACACTAAGAATGCGAGTAGAATGCGAATCCGAAGAGCCGCGTATTTCTACTTAAAACGCTGACTCAACGTGTAAATTTCCGGGCTATTTTCGAGCGCATCTATGCGCGCATCCGCGAAAATATCGCGGATGAACAAATCGCTGCGTCGGTTTTCGAGAATTTCTTTCTTTTTAACGCGCGGAAAAGATGCTGCATGTGTGTGAAAGCGGATATCGACGATTTGACCAGTTACTTGCAGCACTGTGGACATGTCGGTGAGAGGAATGAAAACGGGTCACGGACTATCCCGAAATAGGTCGCTTCTCGATACTGCAGCTTTTACGTGACGGAAGTGCGTCTCGCAGCTTGTTGTCCGCGTTACGAGTAGCTTGCTAAGCTTATTCGACAAACAAACCTTCAGAGAGAAGGAAACTTGGAAAGTTTCTCAAATAGAAAATATATAAAGAAATGTGACAGATTTGTCTGAAAGAAGTCTGGAAATCACGATACCTACGATCGTTGTGATGATATTTAAAATTATCGTCGCGAATCCTCTCTTTAGATTTCAGGCGACAGACATGTAACGTCGATGCTCAAATATATCGAAAAATTCTTTCTCTCTGCCAATTATTGTCACTTTTATCGCGATGCTTTATTTTCACTTCGCATAGCCACGTGCTGTCAATTCGATATTTCTGACACAGTTTGATATTATTACGAAAAATAATATAAAATTAGCGCGTTTGAAAAAAGACAACTGAAAGATGTAAAATAAATTTGGTTTGTTATTGCGCAGTTTTTACGAGAGTATTACGCAACCGATCTTTTCCTCGTAGTAATATTTCAAAACGTCCTACAGTCGTTCGCGATCGTGTGTTTCATCAATCTTCTGGTTTTCTTCGAAGCCAGAAGGCAGATAAATGGACACTCGATAGGCGATTTCGTAGCAGACACTCGATACAAAACACCAAACACTCGGCGCGGAAAACTTTTCTCTTGATTTGGCAAGCCAGATCAAAATAACGCGCGAGATCCTTTCTGTCTCTTTTTGTTTTTTCGAATGTTAGAGAGAAAGGAAAGCAGCCAATACTGAAGAGAAAAAGAGAGAAAGAGAGAGAGAGGGAGAAAAATAGAAAAAAGAAATAGAAAGAATGAGAAAGAGAGGAAGATCTCTCGCTGTGTCGCGACGCGCTTTAAAAATAAAGTCTTATGTTGCTCCTCAAGTTTGCTCTCGCGAAATCGGCCAAGTTCTTTTTCATCGAAGCGTGGACGTTCCGGTCAGTCTTGGATTGTTGGGGTTTTTTTTATGAGAGTGAGAGCACGATGAAGTCCACGAAGATCAACTTCACACTTGGTGGAGCGTGAAAGAGTGAAAGAAAAAAAAGAGAAAAGGAAGAAAAGAATTTCTGTGAAGATTACTGTCAAATGTTGCTGGGCGCAATCGAAAAATGACGACCACCCACGGCGGCCACGTGTACTACGTGATCAAGGTTCCCAAGGACACCGATGGCAACGAGAGGTAATCACATTTGACAGCTCTTTTACACAAGCATCTAAACCGGAGGTAATACCCTATTCGGCGTCTTGTCGATGGTGTTCGCGTCTCTTCTTCTCGCCTCATCTTTTGCCGAGTTGTTGCGTACATAATGTCATTCTCTGAAAGCTTCAGATTCACGAGACACTTTCATAAAATAAATGTTTTCTGATAATCGAGCGTTATGTGAAGCGACATGATGTTTATCAAAGTTGTTTATCATTTTACTTCCCTTTTTTGCTTCCCTTTCTCTTCATTCAATTTTGCGTAAAAAAACTTTGATTCTTCAGATTAGAAAAATATATAAATTTGCACAATAATAAGAGAAATTAAAGTAATGATATTTAAGATTTTTAATTGCACGTATAAATGTCTTCAGAAATGATATAAAAACCATTTGAACTGTTGTAACACGACGAGGTTCTATTACCGAAATACTAAACTTTGGCGTTTCTCTCATCGCTCATCTCTCCTTGTTCGTCGGCTCATCCCCGCGTGTCTTCCTCATTCTTTTTCGCACGTTCCTTAACTCTCTCTGTTCTTTCCGCCACCTTATCTTCTTTTCACGTTCTGCTTTCTTTTCATTGCAAGAATAGTCGAGTAGGTTCGATCGCCGCGCGACCATGCGCCGAGCTATGCGCCGCGTCGACCTCAAAGAGCAAAGAGCGACGTCTCCTTCTCTCAGGGGGTCTTCAACCCCCAGCCGACTATACATATAGACATAGATGAGGATTACATCAGCTGGAAGATGCCGACGGATCACGTCGGCTAATCTCGCGAAACCTAAGTATTGAAGAGCATAGTTACTAGTTATTTTATAAATAAAATATTTTAAATTTTATCAATATACATATCAGTCAGTTAAATTAATACACTTTGGATATTTTTTTATTTGTTGTTTCTCTTTTCTTATTTTACTTTCTTTTCTAAATAAAAAAGAGAATCATCAGTTATAAACAAAAAATAACATCACAAAGAAAAAACCGAAACAAAAATTTCAATCGTGCTTCGAAACGATTTAACGAAGTTATCTTGAATTGATCGAATAATCTCGTAATAAGGACTATCGTTGGAGAAAAAACGAAGGTCGTATTAAATCCGATCTGTTTTTTTGTCGGAAATCGAATCCGGATCTCTCCCCTATTTCCCGGGTGACTTGTGAGATGCTTCTTCAAACCGATTTCATTTTATAACCTTTACACATGTATGTGTATATAGATCAATTGATTATTTAATCACAGTGATTATTTATAAATTTTTTTTCAATTAAACATATAATTTCCAAATTAATATGCTGTATGGTTCGGAATTGCCCGCGCAAGATACAATTCGATTGCATCTTCACGGTAATAGGCACCACCGCCCACTTTCTGCCGATGCAAATGCAGTGATAACACTGATAACAGTAACTCCGGGTCCGAGTTTGAAGCGAGATTAAATTGTGATGAATAACTTTTCCAACATCGCGTGTCTCTCGGACTTAATTTGCGAGTAAGTAATTTAGCCGATCGTGCAGTTCGTGAGTTTGAGCGCACGTTGGCCCTGAAAACGCGCTCACATCAACGTTCGCCTCAATTGCTCCGGTTGGTGCGACCAGGAAACATCGTGCAAATCCGCCGGAAGTCCGTTTGCGCTCGCACGCGTGTGTGCGCAAGCGAGCGACCAACGGTGTACCGTACATACAGCGCAATTAAGCGCAATAAAATGTAATTTTATACTGATGTTAATGTCACGGTCATCGAGGCGGACGCGATGATCGCAATTGAGTATAATTTAAGTAGCGGCACCGACGTGACATTGTCGCTGCGCCTGCGACCAATAGAGATATGCTGCTTGTTGCATTTAAACGATATTTAGTTAATAATTAATTTTTGCAAGAACGTAAGTAGCGCGAAAAAGACGCTTTAAATTTATTCTTTTAAGTTAAGAAATTCGTTTTATTTTGTATTATAACAATATATTATAAATAAGTTGGTATAAGTCGTTAATCTGGATCTTCCACTCAACTGCTTTTCGGTAAAGAAAAATAATGCTTGTACACATAAATTCATTATTATAAACTGACACACATACACACACACACATACACTGTTGAGGAAAAAACTTGAAGAAAACTTAAATGCATAAAACTTAGATAAACAAAATGTACTCGAATAAATATCGAGTTGCTTAAATAAATTTGTATTGTAAATAATCAAATAAATATTTGCCTTATTATACAATTATGTATACATACATACAAACATTACGGTAATTGTTAAAATATTATATATTTAAGTGTGTGCGCGTGTGTAACAATTTAAAACTTTGTTTGTCTTGATAATAAAAATATTGATCTATATGTTAAACGAAATAAATGTATAATCTATTTTTCTACATTTCAAAAATTTTAATTTACTACTCTGTATATGCTAATGCCTTCTACAATTATAATAAAACTGAAGCAGCAATTTTTCTTGTTATTTCAGCACGGATAGCGGATGGGACAATCCGTTCAGGCCAGATGGTGATCTGTCCCGGGAAGCTGACGAGATTGTTGAACTGATAAAGGGTGGGAAACCGATCACACCAACTCCGGGTCAGAACGGGCCACCTTTGCCAGGCGAGGACTCTGGTAAAACTGAGCACGATTCGAGTACCAGTCCGCTGCTCAAATCTGGGAATTGTCATGCCTCGCCAAGGCCTGGCCAGGAAAATGGCAGCGCTCACGGTGGCACTCCGTCAAAGAGCAATCAACAGCCTGTCAATGAGAAGGTGCGAAGAACCTTTAAAGATTTTATATATAAATACTAATTAAAGTAATTCAACAACTTGAATAATGTAAAAGTAATATAAAAAGGAAAGATCTATCGAATAAAACTCTAAAATTGTTAAGATCGAAGAATTTAGAAAAAGAACAAAATATGTTTGTATAAAATTGACGACAGATTAAAGACGAACTATATCTGTCGATTAGGCATCCGCGGCGAGGACTGCGACGGTGGAAGTCGCGAGGATGACGGCACAGGGACCGGGCGACGCGTCCCAAGTCGAGCACGTCACCCTGAAGAAGAAGCCTAAGTGTAAGTGCTGCGTACTGCAGTAATCATTGCGCGACGGAAGCGGCGGAAACGCGTACGCTATACGGACCTTCCTCCACTGTCGGGAGCGCATGACTTCACGAGATCTTCGATCACAAAGATGTTTCCGAAGATGTCGCGGCTGGGCAGCTCAAAAACGTGGAACAAGAGACGCGTCGAGAACGCGTCGACGAAGAAGCAGCTTCTTTGAAGAGAATTGTCTCGAAGAGAATGCCGATGGACGTTTCATGCAAAACAAATCGCGGCGATATTCCGAGCATGATTTGTTGGAACCTGACGAAATCCAGAGGATGACTTGTTAAAAAAGAGAAAAGAAATTTTTATCATTAAAATGAGATACAGAAATCATTGACAAAGAAAAGCAGAAATATTAAGAACGAGAAACGTGCAATCGCGTATATAAAATAATAATATTAGGTTGAAATTGAAATTGAAGAATAAAAGAAAGATAAGTTGCATGTGAGATATAAAACGATGCTCATTATGATGACGAGGAGAACAGAATAACTAGCATTAAATTGTCAGAACTTGAAAGACAAAGATATTAAGAGACAAATTCTGAGAAGCTGTTGATTCTTGCTGAAAAAAAAGACGGAATCTTAAGATGTCCTGAAAAATAACATTGCATTTGTCGCGTGGCATCAAATTCGTTGTATCGATTATCGGATTTGGCGCGGCACAGCGGATACAACAACAATGGAAGTTCTTGTCAAAGAAGATAGAACGTCACCGAACTATCTTCGGCTTCCGGGCTTCCGGATGCGGGAGAGAATTTTAGAATTCACACAAAGAGCAGGAAAATGAGGAACGTCAGTGCGCGAACGAACATTAAAACCGCTCGAGACAGAGAAACTGGAACACTAGAGAAGTGGAAAAAAATGCGATGAAAAAAATAGAGAGAAATATATATATATATTATACATACAAAACTATATTGTAGATACAGAATGGTAGCTGTATAGCTTATTATATGCTTTTATTATCGTGGTTAATTATCGTCAGAATTATTGTGATTTTAAGATTGCATTGTGCGCGTAAAGCGAGAGAGAAAGGAATAAAGAATGCATGAGAAAAAGTGAGTGAGTGAGTGAGCGAATGAGAGAGAAAAAGAAAAAAAGAGAGGAAAAAAGAGTGACGATGAATGAGATGATTCTAGGTGGAAAAGTGCGCGACATGAGAGTCATGTAAAGTTTCGCGGAACATAATTCGTCCGTTAGATCTCGGTGCGAGCAAAATACTGTTCGCCGTTTCTGAGGAACTTAATTCAGTGGCTTCGATGATCGTTGATATGTAAGGAATATTCACGTTAAACGTCGCTGTGTACAGAGTATGCGTACCACATCTTGCTGCATTTGCAAGTTCTTTGATCAATTTGGAGTCGTTAACATCTAATACTATTAAAGACACTCTCACCTTGATCGACGGCGAAAAAAAAGAAATGCATGAAATGCCGAAAGAAAGAAACCGGATCGTTCAAATGGTATGTCGAAGATACTATTTTCCTAATTAACGAGCCGCTCGGGGAGGAGATCTCGGTGCCTCCCCGCTTCCGCAGTGGCAATTTTTAATGGACGAAAGCAATTTATATTGTGCGAACTAGTCGAGAATATTAGGAGGGAAGTGTTAAACTCTTCGTGGCGGCGATTTAAAATCTCTCTTTATAATGAACGCATGTTTATAATTGTCTATTAGTAATCTTGTTGCAATATATTACGACTTTAAAAGCGCATTATTCAAGATATAAAATTCGTTCAAAATATTTTTTATGTCGAATTTTTAAAACACGCTTTTTGTTAAATAGTATTAATTTAAATTTTATAGCAATAACGCGATTTTAGTCTCCTAAAAAAAGTAGAGAAAAATGCAAATGTATATATAAATAATTTTATTTTTTTCTTGTTCTTTTATCTGTTTTGTATGCCGTGCTCCTTTATAGCTTGTGTTATTCCTCGAAAAATAATCCAGAAGATTTAACAAACCCCTCAAATATTTCGCGTGCCGCGAAGAGCCGATCGAGCGCAGTGTGCGCAGTGTGCGCAGCGTAAACGAGAGGAATCTGTAAACGCGCGCATACCTACACATGAGAACCTCTTAACGTCTGTTCCCACGCAAAAATGTTGACTCTGCTGAGCTTACAGATATTAAACGAATATTAAATGTCTTGTTAAAAAAAATAATGTGTGAAGATTGTATTGTAACACTGACCAGAATTGATTAACATTACAAGGCCTACAAGGATAGCTCCGGAATATCATGAACATTAATTGACAGTTAAAATCTTAAATTTATGAATGAAAGAAAACAGTTTCAACACGCCTTCTTCAGAATGATAAATTAGAATGCAAATTTATGAGATTGTATATTTTTTTGCTTTTCAGCAAAACAATTTATAATTTGTAAAATATGCAAAACTTTATAAGCTCAGCTTTGGATCTGTTCTTGTAGACCGTTCCCAATGGATCACTCCATTCCTTTGCTCTGTTCCGAAATTAAAACATTTCATGTCTTTTAAATAAAATGCAAAATTACAACACTAAATAATGACTTGAAGAGAAAATGTAAATTAGACGTCAGTTCATCCGTGAAAATTACGACTACGCTTGTCATTTAGTAGACTGTCTTACGGGAAGTTGACTAGAGTACTTGGATTACGTAAAGCGAGTTATTTATTGAGTGTGCGAAGTGGCTGACACCAATTCAAAATATCTTTCGACATCACACATCAACGTTAAATTTACTTAATAATAATTAACGATCATTATTGCTGATAAATATTACACATTGTCAAGTCACTTTTTACCGGGAAGAAAATTTTTTTGTGTGCAAAACAGTTTACGTTAATCGATACTGCAAACGCGAAGATGCATCGGATTTAGGTTTGTCCTATATTTTCAACGGGATATATTTTTCTACGGACATTAACCGCCCCGATAGTTGGCGCCTTGCCAGTGATTGATTTGCTGGTGCGACGACCTCTCGAGATATTTTATTACTTTAGTGTGTTTTATTCACAAATAATGCTCTTTTCCCTTATTATTATCATCGTCATTATTTTGTTAGTTTTCGTAAACTAATAACAATAATTAATCTTGATTTTCGTGCTAATTATCATAAAACAAACGCCGGCTATCTATTATTATCGATACAAGTAAGTGTGTCAACTCTATAATCACACTCTCGTGATACTCAGGTGACACGCGTGCTCCAGTGCGCACTGCTTACCCGTTTCATTCACGACGAGCATCTCGCTCATCTTCATAACGTACTCGAGCAATAGTTAAAAATAACGGCGAGAGCAAATACGCCAATTATCAGAGACAACAGAAGGGACTCATAACTGGAGTAAAATGTGACGTATATAATCTCTAACACAAAGGCCGTATTTTATTATTTATCTAAATTATTTCTAAAATATTGTTTTTATAATTTTATGCATTTTGCTACGACGTATGATGACCTCTCTCACTGGGTTTTAGAAAATTTCTTATACAATAAAAAATTTATAATTATTTAAGAGAGGCAAAAAAAAACAAGAATGTTAAAACAATATATCATTACATGTACATAGCTTTTGATCATAATTCAATTAATTCTTATTACGTAACTTAAGAATAGACCAATCTGATACGTGAACTTTCACTACACAAGAGACTCCTGAGGCATTTATCATATATTATTGTATATTTGTAATTATGTATTGGATTATTAGAAAATATTCCGTCTTGTTCGGAGTCTTTCTATCCACGTGACAGAATGTTGAGCAAAGTAGTTCTTCATAAAAATCTTTATTTTATTGTGCAATTGGACAGAAATTATGAAATCATAATAAATCGATGATTTAATTCAAAATGATTACCGTTCACTGGAAGATGCTTTCGAATTCTTGCATAAAACATACACCTGTACAAGTTACACAGTACTCTATTGGCCTTTTTCGCACAGTACATTCTAAACGGTAAAGATCAGAAAAAATAATACATAAAGTAATGTGTTCCAAAAATTTAGATACATTTTCGTTTGAAAACAAAATAAAAACGAATTTTATCCTAGACTTTCATTCTGTAAATATAAATCATTGTTATATCTATGTTACATTTCTACGAAGAAAAATAAGAAAAAATAAATTACGGTTTGTTAGAGAAATTATCCGAAAACAATTTTTTATGCATTTTCTCTAAAGTGGAAAAAAACAAAATCCGCAAATTAACGTTGTTCACTTGATTACAACATTTTAGGCGAGCCGCGATATATTTGATATTACAGAACTTTCCGTATTGGGGTTTTCAGTAAAAATGTTGAGATATAAATCAGGATAAGAGGTAAGTCGCGCGCCTTACAGTCACGATTCCTTCTGTAACTCCGAGCCAAAAAATTTCTCGATGAACACGCGCGATATTTTATTTATCTCTCGTAGTGGGTTGCGTATGCTGGACTATAATTTTGCGCGTACGTTGCGCAACAATATTTTTGTACATCTTTACCTCTCGAAAGCCTTTACAACGAGGGAAGAGAGAAAGAGAGAGAAAAGTTGTATCGAACCTTTTGCTAAAGTTATGCAACTTGGAGAGTCATAGCGTCGCATTTCTTCGTTACATTACATTGAATAATGTGAGATTATTATCTTTCTCTAGTTTACTTAAAACTTCATTGTTCTTCTATTAGTTTTTTAACTGACGAATTAATTTCTAACTCTTAATTCCGGGAGAAATTAGATCTTTAATCGAAATCCAAATGCAATTAATTTTTATTAAAGAAAACTTCTCTGATTTATTACATATCTTTCATCTTGACGTTTATACAGCCTATAAAGAAAGCTAGGTCTCCCCTATAATAATTTTCGACCTTTTGTTTCCCGACAATTAATTGTTTGATGTCTTTGTTGCGCTTGCGGATTCAAACACTTCTTTTTCGATGCGATCTAATTCACGGAATCGATATTGACGGAGGTAATCGATCGCTACCGTTGATAGATCGCGGAATGCAGTGGGTTAGGCATCGCGGTAACGTCGCAACAGAGATAAAATGTCAGCAAAAGCTATGGCGCATCCTATTAAGAGCGAGAACGCATCCTATTAAAGGTTCAAGAGATCGCATTGTTTGTTCGCGTTGCCCTTAAACAAGCCAGATCGACAGCGAGATCGTCGTGACAACGGTGGCCTTTAAATCGGCAACGATAAATCCAATGTGTCGTCTAGCTTTTCACGGTGCACACACGCGTGCTTGTATATGCGCCGCACTCCGTTTACGCACTCGCAATGTCACTTTGCGCCGAAAATAAAATTTAAAATCTGAGATCTAGGAAAGAATGGCGCGCTCTAAGTTAATTCTCACGAGCAAGAATGTTTTTTAAAAACAAATATTTAATTAAAGAAGTGTAAATATGTATAAAATAAACACAAAAATGGAACAATTACTTTTTTTTATTATATTTTGCGCGTACGCTTTTTTAAATACAACAATTCTATTGATAATTTATAATTGCATCGAAAGTACTGTTATTTGAATTTTATGTAATCACACATAAGAGAAAACTATCTTAACTAGAGAGAAACTATCCTTAAAAATCATAAGCTGTCTGAAATGTCACTCACCCACCATCATCGGCAAGTATAGAGGGTCGTTACGTGACGTTCTCCGTACCGTCAGTAAGTCGTCCATATTTCTTGAATAATCTTTCGATTACCGTCGATTGCGCCTTTCAGAACAATAATCTCGGGCTTGTTATTACACATAAATAAACAAACACACGTGCGCCTTGCACACAGAATAGATCAGCAATGATCGTTCAAGTCGTGAATCATTGATTAGACGGTAGCTCGAAGAGATCGTCCTCTTCGTTGATGATGATCGGAGGAGGGAGAGCGCACGAAACGTCGTCACCATACATATATAAGGTTCGAGGGCCGCAGGAGCGCGGATCCGCTGACAGGACTCGGTATATATAGCCCCGTTGTAACGCAAAGTGGCCGCGATTGTCGAAGTGCCGCGTGCTGGGTGATGTAGTGCAAAGTGTTTTCTTCATCGTCATAACTGGTCACAATGGGTCATCGTCGGATTGTTCACTCGTTGGTAGGTATTGAGAGAGAGAAAGAAAGAAGGGAAAATTCTAACGGCTGCGTAACACGCGCAAAGACAATTTTATCTTTTCGTGAAAATCTATTCTCCGTAAGGATAGAAGAAAAAAAAGAGAAAAGAGTCGAATTTTGCATATTTAACATGATAATATTTTTTCTATTTTTCTATTTTCTAGTCTATTATATATATATATATATATTTACGTGCGATTTAAACGAATTTGAAGAATTTTGCTTTATACTCTAAAAATGATTTTTTTTTAAGGCTGAAAAGTTGAAAGTTGAAAATTAAACTATGTCATAAAAATGTATAGCATTTGTAATTACATTTTGTAAATGTGTCGATTATAATAATTCTCAAGTCATTTTGACTATCATTATTGTAACCAATACCTATTATTTTATATATCTAATAATTTTAATTCCTTAAGTATTAATTGGTATAAAAAAAGAGAGAAAGGAATAAGTTTAAGATCGTTAAGTGAGCAATTTATATTCAATGTTGCATTCAGCAATAACTGTAAGAGAGAACATAACGCGATGCATGTCATCGTAAATTATTTCTCGTCGAAGTTATCCACATTGAAACATGAGAGAAATACGCTACCAGAATCCACAGAATCCTTGTGGATGCTGTGGAGTGTACTATTAATTATACAAATAACGCAAATCGCTCGTAAATATATTATAGCTGTTGTTGCATTACACACGACGACGCATTTGCACCTTTGCAAATTTTTACGACCTCGTTAAATGAATCGTTATATTGCACTTGCGGCGCATCCGATAAATATATAAAACGAAACAAAAAGTCTCAATCAATATTTCTGAAGTCACACGTGCGTTAAATTACAAGATCTACGCGAACGCGTGTTCTATCTCATCTTTCAAAGCTCATCAAAATGTTAACGTGATTTTGTTAATCGTTTTTTGAACTCGTAGTGTGTTAAATTTAGATTTAAATTATATATTATATATCTAAATATTAAATTTATATGTGTAATATACACCGCTTTAATTATATAGATATGTAAACATAATATCATATTACTTGATAATTAATTTGATAGCGATTAATATCGCTAATTAATGTCGTGGTTGGCTTTTACAAATCTTTAATAAGATAATACAAGGAGATCTCTCTCTCTCTCTCTCCGTCTATCTGCTTGCTTTTCCTTTCATATGTACATTTTCACGATTACTACAAGCCGTTGGATTAATAACCAAAGTATGCGCAATCGCGTTTCAGGAACCAGTTCTATCTCCAGTATATGAAAAATACCGTCCGCGGTTAAGCATCGGCTGTCTTCCATAATATACCGCATTGTCGAGGGTTGAAAGTTCATCTCCGTTGAAACGGCGCGTTTCGCGAGATTCTCGTCGCGCCTTCCCGATGATCGTCCGTGCGATTGCATCTTCACAACTCTCACGGGCCGGTTATCAGGCCCTGAAGCGTTCGAAATGTAGGCCCGATTGGTGGTCGGTGATCAATCAAGTAGAAAGTGTCCTTTTCCAAAGGATCCACTCCCACCAATGTGCGCGATTATCCAATACACCGGTCGCGAGGTCATTCTCGAAGATTCTTCTTGTCTTCATAGATGTGATTTATTAATCTTAGAATAAATTACTTAAAGATGGTTCATTAAAGATTGTGTATCAATATGTACACATGGAATCCAAACATTTATTTTTTCTAAAAAAAAACAAATGGATTAACTTATCTAGAATATATATATATAAATTTCCACAGACTTGGTACTTGCTGTCGTTCGCGGCATGTTTCGCCGAAAAATTATCTTCAAATCAAAAGGCGCCGCAATTTGCTCGCGGTTCTGGTGGTCTGATCCTAAATCCGCCCTTTGAAGGTGAACCAAAGACAGCCGCAAGTCCATCAATCTCATCAAATATCGTTAACGATGAAGATGGTGTTCAAAGGCAGGAAATCGCCACTTTCAAACTTGTGGATGGTGAATTGGTCCGAGTTGTGGAAGGCTTTTACTCTTATAAAAGCCCCGAGGGAATTCCCGTTTCCGTTAAGTAAGAATGTGCATAATTTATCGTAACAAACTTGGGTCTCTCGAATTAATCATTTAAACGTAAAAATAATTTATTGACTATTTTTACATCTCAAACGTTTTTTTAGATTTTGAGAAATATAAAAACAAAAATTGACTGAACTTTTTCTGGATTTTTTTATCGTTTTTCATTTCCATTCTTAATGATCGAAGAAATACAAAACAAAAAAAATAAAATAAAATAAAATAAAAATAACAAAATCTTTTCCAAGTTACGTCGCGGATGAAAATGGATATCGAGCTGGGTTTAGACTAGGCGCTGCAGCGATAGGTGGACCGAGGCCAACGGGGCCGCGCATCGGACCTCCCGGAGGACCAGGAGACACAACATATATATCACCAAAGACTAATACTGAAGACCGCAGTTACTTACCACCACATTAATAATTGAACAAGTTCACCTAAACAGTTTCGCATAACAATGTACAATGTTTGGTAAAAAATGCGCTTTCGTCTTTTGAACAATTAATTAAATCTACACACAAAGATATATTAGAGAAATATATAAAGTGTAATTTTTAATCTCTCCCGCTTTTTTCATCACATTTTCTTTTATATCTTATGCATCATTATATACAGTTCTTATATTTATAATATATCACATATAAACTACTTACTTGGAAAAATATAATTCACTTAATTAATTCATCGTGTTAAGCGTTTTGTGTTATAATGTGTTGACATAATAATTGTGTATAACAATTGGAAGAAAAAACTCAAAGTATATATCGATAGCTATTACGCAGTTATAATTATTATTGTTTCTTTCTCTTTTTCATATGATACGTCTCATGCATGACGCGCGTTATTCTTCAATACATATGTGTATGTGTGTGTATGTGTGTGTGTGTATATATATATATATGTACGTATGTATATATCAGGACAATTTGGATTTTATCGATAAATATCCATATATGTGCAATGCATATAATATGTTGTTACTATATGTATAGTAACAGTAATGTATTTCTATGTGTGCTTTGAAGAAAAAAAACAAAAAACTTGAAATTCAAACAAAATAAGAAAAAATACGATATTTCCATAATAAGTGTTCATGCTTAGGTTCATATACTTAAACATATCATAAAATACTTAATATTATTATTAATTAATATTATATGTTTACTGTATAGTAATTAATATTATGATTAATCAACTATATAGTCTCATAGAATCTTTGTTAGTAATAGATACATAAATGTAATTCAGTATGTAAATAATCATTATAGAAATTTATATTCTTGTTATAAAAATTATTTTCACTCTAATTTCTGCGGATAGAAGCAAACTAATTTTATATGATAATATGATATCGATAAATATTTACAGACGATTATAATAGAGCTGCTCGACATGATCACACGTGCTCTAGTCAACTGATCTTTTCGAGAAAACTTAATTGTTAAATTAAGTTGAAAATAGCGAAGCGCGCTGTTCTTTTTGGCGGCGTTAGAAAAAATTGAGGCAAAAACTTACAATATTGTCAATATCAATTTACAAACCATAAGATTTTTGAATTAAAGTATACAAAAACAGAAAAAACGTAGCCTGTTGGACAAAACAATTTGACAATAACGTGTGTTCACGTCTTACAATAATTTGTGTGTGTAATTATGTATTGCTATTTATTTATATACATATACCTATTTTTTATATCTTATAAAAATAACAAATATTTCTGAACTTACCCTAATGTTTTATAAAAAAAAACATTCTTATAAATCGCAAACTTGATGATAAGTTATTTTTCTTTTTTTTTAATGTTTGCACAAAAATATATGTTTTTGTATAACGATGTTTCGTGAGTATCTTAATGTCTAGCTCCCACGATAAGTCGTATAACCGAATGGACTCAATAAAAGAGGCAGATGATAGTGAGCATTTGGATTCTTTGCGTCGATTATAATTTCGATAAATGGAAACAGAGTATCTATTTTCCTCACTGAAAAATATTTATCAACGTCATAATGTATCTTGTAACGACCGGCCGGACAGCTTACTTTGTCCACCAAATCATTACAACGGCCTTCTATATTTGTAGTGCTGAAAGAAAAATTGTGATTTACACATATACTTTTTTATAACCCTTTTATATCTTTGCTTTGTAATTTCTTGCAATTTAATTAATATAATGATTGTGTTAAATAGAAAATAAGCAGAAGACTTAAAAGAAATTTTACCTTTCGTTCAAGAAGGTCCATTTGCCGTCCATCAATTTGTACACACAAACTTGCAAGCCAGCGACCGGAAGTCCTTTAGTAGAGTCAATGACATGTGTTGTAAGACTCATCTTTTTATATTCCTTTTTTAGTGTTTGCTTTCCAAAAGAAATCTGAAGTAAAGAAACAAAGGTAAATTAAACTTAGTTCTACATAAAGATAAGCTAGTTATGGTTATGGTTTTTTTTATTGATTAGCGGGTTCGAAAGGTGATTGCCTATACACCATTCCTCGAACTGTAAACAGATTTAGATTCTTGAACGGATTCTGTTTGCAAATTCAAATTGCGTGCATAAAGCTGTGTTATATCCAACCAATATAACAAATCAATAAATTAACTCAGAATATGATATATATTTAATTTAGTTTTCTTATTTTGCAAAATTCTGGATGTTTAAGGTGATCGTTTGATCACCTTTCCGAAGTTCCAAAATCAATCAACAAACAAGCACCGCAAACCAGATTAAATAATCTTTCTTACTTTTCTATTCGGAGATTTGGTTTCACTAACAACCGAGTGCTGGCTAATACCAGGTGACTCTCTGGTGCTCGGTGTAAGTGATGTGTAATTAATGTTGGAAGTTGATCCCAAAGCAACGGACAACTTCTTCTTATCTGTTTCAGTGACTTTAATTGTTTTTGTTTTTGAATCGTTTATGGTTGGTTTGTTTTGAAGTTTGGTAAGCACATACTGTGTGCCCGGTTGGAATGAACCTCCACTTAATGTAAATGTCTTGCTGCCGCACATTAAAGTGACAGTCTTGTTTGAATTATTGTTATCGATCTTGGACGTGACCGCTTCAAAACTGATCGGTTCAGTGCTTAGCATCACTGATGATGAACTGGCCGGAACTAAATTAATATTTATATCTTCTTGCTGTTAAATAACAAATTTAGTTGAGCATAACAAATAGTCGTAAAAGCCTCTCTTTAGTATCCAACCAATAGAAAAATAAGATCATTAAAATTAATTAAAATTTTAAAAAATTGAGAAATTAAAAATTTTTCGTGTTTTGAAATGTGCACGACGCAGGTGCATTTCTACATTCTTCAAAAACGTAGAATCATCTACTTACAGATTTTTCTAGAGATCTTTTATTGGCTTCCTGTACTACTTTTGTATTTTCATATGTCTCTGTCTCTTCTTTATAAGAGGGCAGATCCGTAGACTCTACTTCCATTTCTATCTCCATCTCTAAGTTCTCCACTTCCCCTTCTTCATCTAAATATTCGCTATGAACATGGGCCATTGCTTGGGCTAAAGGATCTCGACATTTTTCCTGTATAAACAAAAACCGATATAGATTTTTTTTCACAAAAACGTATTATATTACCTGCTTTAAGTTATAAATGTAACTTAAAGCATAAATTACCTCAGGCACTTCGACCTTTTTTACTATGAGTTTAGAATCATCCTCATCAGACTGAAGCTGTGCACAAAGATCATCCACTTCTTCTTTTTGTACATATATTACTCTATCCTTGGCCATTTCTATGTTGTTTTCCTCACTAACTTCCTGATTTTCTAATATATCATCCTCTAGTCTTTCTACAACATATTCAACTTCTTCATCTTCATCTTCATATTTTTCTTGATCGAGTTCTTCCTGACTTTCATTCATATCAGTCTATAATGAAAAGAATGATAATATGTTATGGCTTTTGAAAATATTCATGAGAGGAACTACATGTATATGTCTTTTTATTGTAAGCATAATTATTTAACTATGCTTATATAACCAAAACTTGAATTTTTTACCTCGACTTCTTCCATATATCCTATTTCAGGTGCAAGAATATCTCCTTTACTATCACTATTTTCCTCTTTATGTTGCAAAGCTGAACGCTGATGCTTCATTGTGCATGTATGCTTTAACAGTGATAACCGATGCGCATGTAGATTTTTTCTGCAATATTTACAATAAGCACGAGTTGGTTGAAATGGTACAGAAGTCAGCCATCCTATAACAAAAATATAGTTGTTTTTACTGTAAAAATATAAAAAGAAAATTTTACATATAAAATCCTGATTGTGTACATATAAAATTAATACTTATTAACATTAATTATATATTAAGTATTTTCATTTTCGTCATACTTAATAATTTTTTTTCAAAGCATTGATAATAATTAAGAATTTACAACAGTTAAATGTACTTGCATGTATATCTGAATATAATGTGTGTCTATTTTTTATATTCTTTGTATTTTATAATTTTGAGTACTATTAATTAAATCAATCTTTCATTTTTCTTTGAGTAGTGATATTAACATATATAAAAGTCATACTACATTATACGAGTTTCAATAAAATATTGAATTGATTTTTTATAATCTTTTCTCAGATGAAAAATATTTTCCTAAAGTGTTTTTTATCATATTTTTCTCCGAATAAAAGATACTTTGTATTCAGGCTTCCTAATTTATTGAACTACGTATTTAAACACACAAAATATTTTTTCAATTCGCAGTGAATCTGTGTAAATTGTAACAACTTGGCGCGAGACATTGATAATCGGCGGGGTCTCTTATTCCATCACTTTTACCAACATGGCTGTACTGTAACAAAAGAGGAGAAAAGTTGGCAAGAGAAACGAGTGGGAAGAACAAGTAGACTGTATTCTGCTCTTGAACATTTCTGGACATGTTACAAGACGATTCTGTGCTCTCTAAGTGAATGAAGGAAAAATTGAAAGTTTTCTTTAGTAATGAATAAAAGAAATATATACATACACTAGATGATTGTTTTCAAGAAACATGTTTTAGTCAACCTGAAAAAATTATGTCAGCTATCTCTCTGCCGCCATTTTATCTCTCTTTACTAGAGAATTGTGAAGAAATGATGCACACTTCAATATGGTTATATATTACTATGGTTTATGTTTACTAAAACTTTTTTATCTCGTTCAACACAATAAGAAAGCTTGATAGCAAGAACAGTGCCAGTTTAGTTTTTATATACATACAGCTATATTACTACTTATACATATTACAAATTTACAATTTTTTCCATCTTTTGCACGTAGCTTTATTGTTGTACATGTACCCATCATACTAGTAAGAGAAGGTTGTAAATAACTAGTTTACTAGTTTACTTTTTTTTTTGTTCGACTTCGAAATTCGTACTAGTTCTCTTTTATTCCTATATCGTTTAGTATACTAGTAACTAGGCAGGACAAAAGCATAAAATTTATTACACTAAATGTGGGAATCTCGTATCATGTCGACAAAATGGATTGGTGATCCATGCGATCCCTAGAAACGCAAAGAACCCTACATAGATTGGGACAGTTCAGATTCAGATAATAGTAATACCTCGAAATTCTGGCATTCTCTCCCAATCTGTTCTGTATCGCTGTGTGTAGACTCGAGTTTTCGCATGGCTTATCCTCCCCGTTGGCGTGAGACGGGGCGTATTCATCGGCAATGCAGTGATGATCGTCACAGGTGAAACATGAGATTGACCTAACTCCATTGTCGAGTGTATGAATCAAATTCGATATGATCGCGTATTAATATAAATATTATAGGCTGAGAATACCCTAAATAATTGGTAATTTTTCTCAAGCCACATTAAATCACGGAGAACCCGAAAGTAAAAAAGTCCACAGAATTGCGTTCTCTAGCCTAGCATCCAAGTTTAACTCCCTAGTCTTTATAATAATGGCGACTACTTTTTCAACTGTTCAACATCACTCTGACTGGTAAAAGGAGAGACTGCGAGAGAAAGAACGTGCAGTACTTGAGCACTAAGATGGAGGGATAAGTCCCCACCAAGCGAAAATTGTCTTGCGCATGCGTTAATACGTAAACGTGTGTTTTCACACTGACGCTCGACGCTCATTTTAGCGTCAGTAACGTAAAGATTGGTTCACAGTTGAAGCCTCTATAAACCAGCTTTAGAATTGAACGCTGTTAAGATATATAATTTATATAGATTATAAATATATAAATATATTTTAAGTATTTTTATCACATTAACTAAATATTATAATATACTTGTTTTTATCTAATAGCTTAATTGATTTACACACACACGCACACATATATATAATAAAAAGGCCCGTTGACTATATGCGCATGCGCAGAGACTTAGTACATATGTAACACGTAACACTATCTTTTTTCCGTTATATTTAAATATTTAAAAACTCAAATCGGAATTTTACGCACGTGCGATATTTTAAAACTTAAAAAATTAATTCTCTTAAGTGACAAATTACATGTTAACAATTTTACAGTAAATAAAGTAAAAATAAATTTTTAATACATTTATTGAAAACTTTTACTTTTTATTTTTATTATATCTATATCTATATTATATATATATATATATATATATATATATATATATATATAATTGCTTACTTATTTTAGTTAAATGTTTTAATATTATATAAATTTTCATATTTATACAATTAAAAGTGTGAATAATAGATAAACAATATAATTGAAAAACAACGTGCTAGAACTACAAATTTACATTACATCAGTCCTAATATATTCCAAACAAATGCACTTAAACCATATTGATCTTATATTACGCCTATTCGACTTACAAGCAAATTCCTTTGTTTGTTTTTTCACTACAATGTCTTTACTGTTACCAACGACGAGCCGAGAATTACTTCTCCTACCTACTCGGGATTCCTTGTGACACAGCGGGACACAGGTAGAATACCAGAAGTTTTGTATCCGAGTAGAGTCCAGCGGCGCTGAGATTTAAGCCGGACAAATAGCGAATCGCTCATTGGATATAGTGGAATAACGCTGGATCAGCAAACGAAACGTTGAACGAAAGTTTCAGTCGGAAGAACGCCGCGGGACGCGCATCCACGTAAATCTCTTGAAAGTTGTTACTTACGTTATAACCGCCCGGAATGAATACTCCTGGCAATTCTGACAGCACTGGTACTGGACATACTGGTAATAATAATTTTAGTCTAATAAATTTATTATTCAAACTAATATAAAAGTCCGAATATCACATATTTTCAATAAGAAAAATATCTAATACTTCTCTTATACATTTTTTATTGCTTGTTTTAAAATATACTCACTTTATATTTTATATAGAATTGCATTTCTATTTGCAGAGACAATTAATATACGCGATATTAAAAAAGAATCAAAGAGACTCGAATCAAGTAACTCGGAATCGATAAAACAAACTTATAGAGTTGAGACGTATATCGTGCCTACAGTAAACAGTCCCGCGCTATGGATCGATAATGAGATCGACAAGCGCATTGCAAATCGATTGAAAATCACAGATGCACGCCTAGCGGAAAATAATTCAAATGAGAAAAAAGTGCCGTTTATTTTGCATAACATGACAAAATTCTCGAAATTCTCTGATAAAAATAATAAATCAATCAATGAAAAAAAAATCATAGAAAAACGTACGAGCGAGACTATACTCGACACGTTGTTCGAAGAAGATAAACATTATGATAAAAAAGATTTAAAAGATGATTTTTATAATTGTAATGAGAATCCTGGTGTCGTACAAAACTTGAAGCTCGAAGTTCCGAGTCACTTTTCGATTGGATCGCGTAACACATTGTATCCTTCGAGACAATTTAGGAAAACTAACAGTTTGCCGGATATCGACGAGAGAAGTGAATATTCCGTGAGCAATAAACAAAGTAATTTTTGCCAACACGGCTACAAAAACGGTTGTACAGCGACGTTTGTGCCGCCTGAAGAAATCAGCTTGGAGATTTTCAAGAAAAATTGCTTGAAAAAAATGGAAATCCTACAGCAATGGGAGGTCGAGCTAACGGAACGGGAAATAAATATACAAAAGAAAGAGAAAGAAGTTTTTATGATGCAGAAGGAGCTGAGAATCGCAGCAAGGATTCTGAACGAAAAACTAAAGCAGGTAGACCAATATCTGGGATACCAAAGAAACATGCAAATTATCGATAGAAAACTGATGGAAGTAGGACTGATGGAAGTATTATCAGGTAAATTACAGAAATATGACGAGCTTAAAGTATCAAAAGAACATCAATATCAATCCAAAAAAGATTTTGATGAGTTCAAAAGACCTTGCGTGCATAAAATATCGGATGAACATCTATATCAAGCTGAGAAACCTGACGAATTTGATGGAATTAATATATTTGACGAGATTAAAAAATTTAACGAGTTAATGAAACTTAATGAGATCAGAAGATCCAACGATGCTAAGAAGTCTGACGAGTTTAAATTTGACAAAGTCAAGAAATCTTGCACGCATAAAATATCAGACGAGCATCCGTACGAGCATGAGAATCCTGACAAGCTTAAATCTGACGAGATCAATAAATTAGACGAAATAAAAAAATGTAATGATTTCATGAAACGTGATGAGGTCAGAAGATCCAACGAGATCAAGAAGAACTCTGATGAGTTTGAAAAATTTGACGATGAGCTTAAAAAATCTGATAATTCTAAGATTAATAATGAATCTGCGAAAATAGAGAAGTGGAGAAACTCCCAATCTCTTATCAACACATATGAGGAAAAAGGATCTGATATAAAAGTAAGACGTTCAAGAGCACATTCATCGTCAAGACAATCTTGCCTATCAACCGCAAATTCCAAAGTTCGTACATACTCTAGCTTGAGATATAAAGAACGGCCTAAGATATCCTACGACGATCTGAATTCAACCTTATCAGCTGATCCCGGAGATTCGTCTTTTGTGCGGACATCGGAACAATTTCTCCCACACGTTTACAAAAAGCCAATTGCGTTTACAAGATCGACGAGTGTGCGATGTATTAGACAGAAGGATAATGCGATCGCTTCGAAGACGCAAGAAACAATCGAAGGAAAACCCGAACGTAATATCAATGAAGAGAAAGTTCTGCGGCGATTCAGCGAGAATATACAAGTTTCGCAGGATAAGGACACAAAGTTTCAGAATTATGGACTTGTGAATCAAACACCGAGAAATATTCAAGCCACAGCGGAATGCAATTCTCACAACCAAAAAGTATTTTCTTATCTGAATCTGGAAGTTGACGACAAACACATCCGTAAACTAGACAGTGTTTCTACAACCAGACCAAATTCCTGCAATATAGAAATGGACGAGTGGTTGCAAAAAAAGCGCTTAGCATATACTTTAGCGACAACAAAACCATCAGACAACAAGGAAAATCTCGAGTGCAATATTGTCAAAGGAAAAAGCAAGAAAAGTTCGAAGAAAAAAATATTCAAGAAAATATTTCGTTAACATGTTTATAGTATTATTGTTAAAATATGTAAAACAGGTATATGACAATCTAAAGATTAGTATTTTGTTAAATTTGCAACTAAACGAATTTATGGAGGCTAATAACTCTCCAACTTGAAGTTCTAAGAATCCTAATATAATCTCAACTTAAATTTAATACACGTAATTTAAATTCACATTTTAATTCTGTGTTGTAGCCTATTTATTGTAATAAACTCTCATCAGTTATTGCATTTTTCTACATTTTTTTCATGTGCTACTTTGCGCTAATGAAAAACAGATTATACAACCAGAAAAAATGTTATTTAAATTAAGGAAATTTCTTACTTTGAAATTCTTGTGTTTCATTTAAACATTAAATTTATTTCTTAACTTACATGAGACTAATTCCACATTGTTTGAGGATTACCATGCTGTTAAATATACTTTGTCCAAACTAAGAGCATGAAATTAATATGGCCAAGAAGGTGGCTCTCCTGGTTTTAATTCTCTGCCATACAGTGCCGATTTATCTCTAAACCTTGTCAGCCTCAATGATTCCCACTTGTCTAATTTATGTCCAATCATAAATCCTGTGAAGGGTATAATGAGTACCCAATATTTGGGCCAAATGTGTCTGTGTGACAGACCACCCATCACTGTGGTCTTATTGTTTTTGTTGTTCGGAGAGTTGTTGCTGCTTCCAACGAGCAGTGTGTCTCAAGTCGACGTAGATTGTAAATATGACAAATGAAGGCAGTAGCACACTGATCAAATTGCGCTTGATCAGAGTTCCGACAGTTTTGATACGAGAAGAATCCATCAACCTGTAAACATGTGAAAAATCGCTTAGAAATATTACAAACAGATGAAATTGATAACCTTTTTTATATGTTTTTACGTCTACACGAGAGAAGATCGATCGAAAAAAAACAGAAAGAGAAGTGAAGGTTAGATTTTTTAACTATAAAGGCAAGAAACACAACGCGTGAATAAAACGGTTCGACTATTTATTTTTTGAAGAATGAAAATAACGCAACAAGTTTAAAACGACAAACGAGTATCTTACGTCCTGTGAGCTGCATTGATTTTGCTAAAATTGCTCGCGGTTAAAGGTTAATATTACACGTTTCGATTGTTATGTAATGTGTCACGATTGCACTACTTCACACTTGAGCAAGCCGCTACCAGCTACCAATCGGCGCTCGTTGCTGTCATTTCTTTGCAAGAAACATCGAAACTTAAAAAAATTCCCCAAAAAATCCTCCGAGTGAACAAAATCGACATTTAGATCGCAAGGAAAGGAAAGCGCTTTTGCAGTTGCCGTACGACTTATCGGAATTCATCAAACTTAATTCGAAATAGTCTTGAGAGGTTAATAGAACGACATTACCGCGCGTAAATAATTTTAACATATAATAGGTAAAACTCACTGTATTTTTTTCTATTTTACGCTTAGATTATTATTTGATTACTTGCTTTTCTTTAATTGTATTGTGTTTAGTTATACTTTATATTTTATGCGTTTAAGATGCGATTATATGAGTGCACACAATTAATGTATGATTAAATCTACAAAATAATTAATATATTGAAACATTTCGTGATAAAGAAAGTAAAAAACACTTACAGACAGCTTTAAGTAAAAAGAACAATTTTTTTTTACAAATATTTGATAGACGTGTGCATTATCGGAACTTTTTCTTTGATCGGCGTAAATTGAAATTTGACAGATTTGACTTCAGCTGTTGAGTGCAGACAACGTTACGGCAGTATTTCCAATGAAATCGACACGTACGAGAACAAGGAGATAATTCTCTCGAGGTGAACTTTCGCACGTGTCACGGTTACAACCACTCGTCGTTCGCGCGTGGCGGCAGTGCAAGTAAATGCGAGGATTAGCGAATGATTTTGCACGAATGTCCTCTCTCAAAAAACGAGTCTGAAATTTTCTGTTGCACGCGGCTGTATATCGAAGTGTTAATATTGAACTTGACATCCGAATGAAATGCTCTTGGACAGGAATAATTGCAGATTATAATTGTCATATCTCCCAGTAGAGGACTGCTGGGAGATCGCGATTAATCACGGTTAATTTTGAATCCCCGTCAACAATCTTTGAAAGAAGACCAACGAGAAATTTTTGCGAAAGTGGATGGATTAAGAAGCACTTTGATGTGATAATAAATTGTGAGCTTCTAAACGATGGAAACTGGCAAGTTTTCACGTTAAAAAAAATTTCAGATTTTTGACAAATAAATTCTTTTATCAGCTCTGTTTATATAATCTACTTGTTCTTTTTTTTATTTTTATAGATAAGAGAAGATATAGAACTTCAGCAAGAATGTCACAGAAATCGACTTCAGGAAATGTCGATCCAGTTATGTGGTCAGATGTAGCCAGTCGCATTTTAATGAATGCGGTGTGTCATCCTATTGAATATGCCAAAGTCCTAATACAAGTAAATATACATTTATTAATTATAAACAATCAATGCTATTAGGAAGACAATTTGTATGTATTCATTTTGCAAAAAATCTATAGCTTGGCTATGAACCTATTCCTCCAAAACCAACTACAACATTATTTGGAAAACCTGCGTTAAAATTGCCCAATGCCTTTGCATATAGTAAGTACTTAACTTTGAGTTTAAACATTCTTATATTAAATTCTTAATTACAACCAGATATATATTTATTTATGTAATAATACATAACTGTATTAACTTAAAACTTTAAAATATAACTATCAAATTGATCTTTTTATTTTGAATTTATATTATTTGTATTTTACATATTTTTTATTTAGTAGGAAATATGACCTTACAGCCTGTGTTTGTCCACAGGTGGAAGTGGTGTAGTAACTTGTGACGACGTATTGTTAAACGGAACGTTTTGATCGTTTTTTTATTTTGATCATCTTCAGCCTACTTGAAAAATTAATACAAAAATATAAAAAATACAATAATAAAATTAAACGATAGAGAAGTTGTACATGGAGATGAAATAAGTATGAGTACGCACAACTTTTCTCTATCGTTTAATTTTATTATTGTATTTTTTATATTTTTATATTTTTTATATTTTTGTATTAATTTTTCAAGTAGGCTGAAGATGATCAAAATAAAAGAACGATCGAAACGTCCCGTTAACAATACGTCGTCACAAGTTATTACACCACTTCCACCTGTGAACAAACACAGGCTGTAAGGTCATATTTCTTACTGGATTTTAACTCATTATAAGGCCTGGATTCTATTTTATATTTTATTTATCATATCTTACTGGATTTTAACTCATTATAAGGCCTGGATTCTATTTTATATTTTATTTATCATACACATTACTTTCTCACAGTTAAACATATAAAAAGTATAGATGGTTTCACGGGTTGCTACAGAGGTTTGATGCCGAAGTTGTGTTCCTACACAGTTAGTATAGTAGCATGCGACAAAACTATGGAGTATTTGCAAAAGAACTCGCCACAAGATAATAATGAAGATGAGGAAGATGAAAGAGTTAGGTACATATTGAAAAAAAAAAGAAGAATAATAATACATGAATATATGAATGCAATTACTCTTGTTTGTAGACGCAAAAAATGCATACGAGAGATTATATGGGATATAATCAGTAGGACAGTTGCAATCATAGTCAGTCATCCTCTGGAAGTTGTTTCATTAAGAATGATGGCACAATTTGTTGGCGGAGAGAACAAATATAGGTACATCAAATACATGAATTATATATAAAACATCTTTTTCCAGATAATATTTTAACATTTTTATATTTTTACGAGCAGTAGTCTGTTGGGATCGTTGTTGGAAATCTACAGAGAAAATGGAATACTAGGATATTATGCGGGAGTGGTACCACGCATCATAGGAAGTGCTGCAGTTATTTTAATAGCTGGTGTATCTACATATGCCATAAATAATTATGTCATACAGGAGCAGACGATAAAACCATATACCTCGTCACTAACAATAGTAAGCAACACCGACGTTTTAGTGTAATAAGTTTGTGCCTTTGAACTTTTGTTATGGTGTTTTAAGAGTTTTAGGGAATTTTTACACAAGTTTATTTTATGTATCTCTTAAATTTTTAGTTCCTAGCCACTACTGTTACATATCCATTTTTGGTAGTATCACATTGCATGGCAGTAAATAATTGTGGGTAAGTGAACTCTGATAAGTAAGTGTTTTTAATGAAGATTAGATAAGAAAGATAAGAAAGATATGTTCTTTTCTTTCTGTATTTTTATAACCTTGTATAAAAATTAAAAATATTGTTTTTTTGTTCAAGTTTAAAGGCTGGTCTACCACCGCACATGCCGGTTTACAAGAACTGGCTACATTGTTGGGCTCACCTGTCGACGCATAATCAGCTGAAACGAGGTAGCAGCATGTTATGGCGTTATTACAGCGGACCACAAATGTTGTTGAACGGAAAATTGATACCTATTATGGGCGATAATTTTTATCAGCCCAGTCCTTAATGAGCTTTTCAAGTAAGTTATGAATTTGTTACAAAGCCAAATAAGCCAAACTTCGTTGTTACAAATGTCAACTAATAGGTGTATCCATTTCACTTTTTATTTATGTAGTGTGTATATATATACATATTATGTAGGAAAAGGCAGAAAAGGAAAAGAAATTTTGATGGCAACGAATTTCTACAAGAAAATCATAGAATTCTTTATGTGTAAAAAAACAAGATCAATAGTTTTCAGTATGTACATTTGTGATAAAAACTGATTATTTTATAACTTTGACTGCGCTCAAAGTTATCTTTAGGTTCAAAATAGCTAAAACTATGGATCAGATTTCTGCGCAATATCTTGTAAATAAACTCTATAATTGCACAATAAAAGGAGATGCTAGAAGAAGCAAGATGTATTTTTTGCTGTGTTTACAATTATTAGACTTTATTGTTTTGACAATTAATCGACTTACAGTATGCGCTTCGCGTCAATAAAATTTCAATGAGTATTGCATCTTTCGAATTGTGTAAACGTCTTCCTATATGTAATTGTGTTCTATAAAGAAGAACGGTAACACACGAGAGTCTAAGCTACTTATTCCGCCTTTAATACGCGTATAAAAACAATACCAACTTGCGCTAACATTCTTAGGAGTGTTTGTACATACACTTGCTCTTTCTCCAGGCATTGTCTTTGAACTACAGCTCGCCTGCACAAAAGTAATCAGCTGAATGTGAATAATGAACAGAAAATATACATTGTATCTCGCGGTTATATATTAAACTTTCACATTAACTTTACATAAGATAAGTTTAGAATTCAATTTGTCACATTTTATATATCAGACTTAATTTCAATTCTCGTAAAACCGCATAAATCAAAGACTAATATAATTGTGAAAATTGAATTCTTACAAATTCTCTGGTGTATCGTTTTGCTTATACATACGTGCATACACACACACACACACACATACACATACATAAATGCATTTGTCGAAAACAAAAAATTATGAAAAACTATCGGTAGAAATTAAAAAGTACTTTTAGGATATACGCTATATATTTATAATCAATGTGCATAATGGAGTGATTTTTCACTTAAATTATTTGTATTAAAATTTACTCAAGGTAGATATATGTCTCTTGATGTCTGAAAGTATTCTTAGACTTGAATAAAATAACAAATTTTCGCACACTCTCAATAAAGTAATTGTACTCTTCTCATCTTTCTGTATAATATGTTAAATTGCTTATCATATTTATATATAAATATATATATATATATATCTATATAAGGAATTTTTCATATATCATTTATCGTTCATACGGTCAAACACATTAATAATTGGTCATATTGCTTTGTTCTCACACAAGGAAGAAAAGTTTCTTAAAAACTGAATTACACTTGATCACGCGAAGCAAATATAATTGTGTTGCGCATACATAATAAAGATCCGAGTGTCTATCGATAAAATGTATTAACGACACACACATCAGTTATCAAATTTCTATGTACAACCATATTTGTGAATAATATTTATTCTCGGAAACGGAAATTTATATATTCGAGTTTTACAGTGAAATTCATAACTACGTGCTAGATATCGGCATTATCAGAACAGCTATTAGTATATTAATTAATTCAATGTACTACAGTTCTTTATATGTTCTTGTAAAATTTCTTATTTAATATATTATGTATTTTGTTTTTACAGTTTTGGTTGACTATATCAAATTTGATTTTCTCAAGCAAGTACGATACGAACGCGTTGCAACATCGATCAGCGCTTTATTTATTCTATTTTTAACGTTCTTTTAGTAGTTCTACACTTTTTATGTCCGTTGTGATGTCGGTGATTACGCAGAAAATCGTATCATTCTGTATTGTCGATAAGAGTCTCCGTTAAAAACAGAGAGATATAAACTTGGACGAGTCTAGGAGAAGATTTTTTTATTCCATAAGCTTAAAATTCCCGTTGTATATATGTAGTATGTCTCGAAAAAAAATATAAGGCTGTCGTTGTTACAACTATGTTTCGAATCGTGTTATACATAATCGACGAGAGGAACTTATAGTAGATCATTTTTTAAAAATCTCTATCGATCTTGTTCTTTCTTTTCTTGTGTAACATGATAAAGATCCGGACGATCAACATTTAATATTTATTCAATTAACATCGCTTTTTCTTATGCACTATTAATAAGTATAACAATTGTTTGTTTGCCGAATCCGCATGGGGATGACGTTTTAGGCTCTATTTGTATATACTATATACATCGAGAAAATACTACGCGCATTTCGGGAATGTTGGCGAAATAGAAAGCAGAAAGAAAAATACACGATGTTTCACAGTCAAATAATGCAAATACTCTTGAGATTTGTATATAATAAAGTGAAGCTGTTCAATATTCACATTCCACAATGAAGAATTCAAACTCAATATTTGAGGATCTTCTTTCACTGCTTTGACATAAAGTCTTACTTCCTCTTTTTCATTTAAATATTATGCGTATGTACAAAAGTATATTTCTTACAAGTTATTAAAAACAAAAACTTGACAGAGAAAGAACACATAGCTTAAAATAAAATAAAATGACATGTTTCATTACAAAGGCAGTACACATAATACTTAATAATATATCAGTAGATAAAAGTAATAGATACTTTTTTTCTTAAGGAAAAGATCGTATAATAAATTCGTTCACTGGTTTCAAGAGATACGCCCTTCTTTGACAGATTGTATTTCTAGAGACAAAATCTATTTTTTGATGTAAATATATTGCAAGATTTTTAGCAATATTAACTTAACAAGGAATTTATATTATCATTATTGTTATTTTTATTATTTATAATGTTCAACAGAACTCAATTGTTCAAACAGTAGTTTCGTTAAACAATTTGTCTCTAGGTACACGTATGTTTCGTACATAAAAAACGATTTAAATCTTCCAGCAATTCAAAATATCATGACAATGTTATTGACACCACTTCGGTTGTCACAAATCTTGTTATCAGATGTTTGTTTTTTTCTCAGGAAAATCAAAATCATTGCTGATCGCAATTAAGAGATCTGTGACAAATACGGACGCGTGACGCAATGAGCACTATATTATGTAAAGCAATATATTTCAAATGTTTAGCTGAAACATAAATTAGGCCACAATGCAGCGTTGTTTTAACTTTTTTTAAACCGAGATGTTACAAACATCGTCTCTTTTTTTTTTTAATTTTTGAAACTAAAATACATACAATATATCTTTGATTTTTTATAGACTTTTGCGTAAATAGGAATGTCAGTTAATCATAATTTTATCAAATCTAGGATTAAGATATAAATTAATTTTTAATTATCTCTTTTTATAATTTTAATAAATTAAAATGTAATTTGTATATAAGAATAACAGATATCAAAGATTACGTTATTAATTAATATTAAGATTACATTCTAAAAACGGTACATTGTATTAATATTTTTTGTCTCGCTTTTAAATTCTAATTCTTCAATTGACGTTCTTTCTATAAAGAAATCTTTTGAGACTTAATGTAATAGCTGTCGTATTTGTTCTTTTGATGGCATGTGTGTACGATTTATGTACACATGTGTATATACATACACAGAGTATATCAGAAATCACGCTTTGTGTATTACACAATTCCTCTCTTTCTATAAAATAAATTACTTATCATACAAGAAAGTGTGCAAGTCTCTTCAAGTTAGTTATTGACTTAGCTTTTAATGTTTATATATGCTGTACATAAACATATAATTAAAAATCTGTTAGAAATGCGATTATATGTCATAAAATTTTTCTACTAGATTTGCGTGAATTTTCTCAAATATTCTGTCTGCGTATATGCTTTTCACATAGTATGTAATTTCATTTTCCACATACTAATTGCCCACACGCTTATGGTTCGACTCACTTTATTTCAAGTCCAGTTCCACCTCCGGGCTTTCCAAAGAGAACGGTTTCAGATTCTCGACGATGGGCGTTTGGTCCGGATCGACGCGAATGCGAATTTTGTTTGTGTCCAGGGAGCGTGGCAGCGTGCGCGGTAAGTCATCCTTGTAAGACGCCGCCGCCGACGGTGATGTGTACGGTACATAGATGCGCACGATATCAGGACTAGGCTGATGCGGCGTGGCCCGCGGTGTTGGCAAACCGCCACTACCCGAGCTGGCGTTCGAAATATTGCTTTGAGTATCCAGACTATTATCCAGTGCTTGAGAACGCGTTGCCGAGCTAAATACCGAAAGATCGGCAGTCGATGTCACCGACGTCTCGGCTAACGATCTACGGGAGCCGTTGGGAGACGTGCCCTCTTCGAGACTTGGATCGAAGGAGAATTTGCTTCCTGGGAACACAGAGTCTGTGTTAAAGAGCCTGAGTAAAGTCAAAGTTCTGAAACTATGTGAGATAATATACAGCATACCGATACATTTAAATGGCTCAGTAAGAAAATGAGGATTTATCACAATCAGTTATTACAAGATATAAAAATAAATATAAAATTGTTCAAATAATTTTAAATTTTTTCGCTAACAAACAATCGGTTCAAAAAATTTTTGAAAAAAATAAAATTTAAAATATCTATTGAAAATTATTAAAGCGCAAATTATTAACAATGATAGTTTTAATGTTGCAAATTAGTGATCTTGTGATAATAATCGCGCAATATAATATGTCTAACATTTTATTCATGCGCACACACACAAAGATGCTTTTGTCCAGTTTTTTTATTAGTAAACAAAACTTGTTATTAGAGCAGGATTGTTTGATTGACATGCATGGATAGAGTGTGTTTATATTAAATCATATAAGACTTGACTTGTAGTTAATTTCGACACATTTATTAAATATAAACATATGAAAAAATGATGAATGTTTATAAGAGTATTCATTAGTAGACAATCCTGAGTTAAGCGCATTTTTGAAATGCGTTTTGTAACACAGTAAACATCTAATTAACATGAAAGATCGACATTCCGACTTAGATGTCGTATGCGATCCAGAGTATAATCGTAGAGGTCAATACGGTCAATATAATACTTAACACTATAAAAAAATATTCTATTGATCCGATGCATCTTTACATAGAATGCAACTATTATATAAATTATTTTTTGTAACTACAAACTACTTTACAAAACATAGTTTTATGCTTAATATTGTGACGAAGGCTTCCTGCAAAAAGATTCTCTACAAACTATATTTCGACGTTTTTGTCAAACTTTATTTTGAGCAAACTTGATTCGCGCCGCGAAGTTTATCACTGCCACAACGAAGAGCGCCGCTTTTTTTTCTCTCCGCTCATAGTCTAGTGTTGTAGACAACGTTCGTATCGATGTCGCTCTCGTCCTCGGATTCGCTGCCGTGCTCGACGCGCGACGTACTGTCTGTGCTATTATCGTGTAATGTGTCGCGGCTACCTTTAAACTCACCACCAAGATTGCTGGTCGGTTCTATGGGCGTAGTGCTCTCTCTGCCGTCGTCAATCAGTGCCATGTCCCTGCGCTGCGCTACGGACTCTCGCATTACGTGCTGAGCTTCGCTAAATTCTTCGCTTCGTCTTCCAACCTGAACGAATTAAATCAGGAGTAGGTTGTATGCTATCGTAATTTAGCAAAATCATCGAAAGAATTATACCTCAAACATTTTTTCTGTTATCTCATTATTTTTTATCTCTGCACAGTCGTTAAAAATTAATCTTATTTTTTTCGTCTAATTTTAATCTTTAGCTGAAAAATATTAGATTAGAAATTTTATAAAAATCTTTCTCAAATAGTTTTGGAAATATTTAACGAAATATTCAACACTGGAAATTACAAACAAATTCCAAATATGTTGTTGATAAAAAGAAAAAAAAATGGAAGCAAATAAAAGCGTTCTTCAGTACCTTACTGGTGAAAGATGGTTCTTTGAAGGTGCCGAACGGATAACGGGGCAGTTCGTGCGGCAATGGGGGACCTGGATAGTCTAATTTGGCACGCTTTAACTCTTCCATGCTGCGTTCCATCGTGCTGATCACAGCGTCATCGTCGAAGCAGAAGTCCTTTTCCAATTTGATTTGCAAATAATTGCAAAACTCATCAAGACTCTCCATTGGCATCAAGTAACGCTTATGCAGTTTCATCACGGTGTACGCCATCGCTGGCAATATGCGATCACCGTCTAGCAGAAATATATCCCAAATACGAAGACCGAGACTCACGGGTGTCTGCAACGAGATGAACAATATTTAACGTGTTACATAATCACTCGATGTACAAAAGCATATATATACAGTAGAAAAAAAAGCTTACTCTCTCTTGAAAAACGACGAAGAACCACTTTAACGCGTAAAGTATTGAATCGCATCCGCACTTGTCCATCTTCCGTTTCAACTTGGGCAAGAATTTGTTCATTATCTTGTCATGGTGCTCTATAAAGCGATTTAATTTTGGAAATCCATCGACATAAAAGCCTGTAAAATAAAATCGATGTGTAAATATCACGATATACATAACAAATATTAATACTTTGTTCACAGATTGATAAACACGATTGATTTAACCTTTAACATTTTGAGAGAATATGTGTTATTCTTTGCTGATGTTATGTGAAAAATATGCGTCGTATGTTTTAATAATTTTCTATCCTTACTAATCCTTTTTTTCTTTTTTTGATAAGAATATTATTTACAAAAAGTGTGAAGTATTATATTAATTAATTGTAAAAGGAAAATCCAACCGTGCATGCTGTATTTCTGATCGGCAAGCAATACAGAAAGGCCCCAGAATGCATCCTCTTCGTCCATATAAAGCAGCAGCAGACCGGCTAGCACAGACATTCCTTGGCAGTATCCTACCTCCATATTGTACATACTATAGGCAGCTAGTACATAAAACATGGATTTCTGTTTTATGCTATATCTCTCTCTGGAAAAGTAACAAGTGTATTAGTGTTTTTGCTAGATATAATGTAACTTACACTACTTTTTATCAATGTGTTTATACCTATAATTAATGTGATCTCTGTATTGTCTGGCAACATCGGCATCGATCTGCCGTATTTCTGTGGACCATTGGCGAGCCAGCTTCAGCATCTGCTCATATTTGCCTGCCTGTTCCTTCTTTAAATTTTTAATACCTAGAAGCAAGGTCCACACTTGACCGCGAAATCTATTAGGAATCCCCTTATATATTCTACGACGTAGTTTTTCCTTGGTTGAAACGCTATCCCACTGTTTTGTCATCTTCTCCCATTTTTTTAATCTCTCCATCTCCACATTATGCAATTTAAGCTCATACTGGTCCCGCTTCTGTGGTAATCTTTTATCGCTAATATAGAAAAAAAAGAAAATTACTCACTATTACATATATGTATGCAATTAAAAAATTCTACAGATAGAGATACATACTGTATAAATCCATATCTATCTGTAGTATGATAGACTTCATAGCCGGGATCCTCCCAAGGATCAATCTCAGCACCTTCCCTGCCACGATCATAGCAGCTGAAAATCCTATCGCGCTCTGCGGCAGATCGTTTCAACAATTCTTCCTCATTCATCCCACGTGACAGTATGCAGCCAGTATCTTACAAGCATGCCGTTTTGTTAATGAACTTCTCTACCATCATCTAGCCACACTGTGTCATCTGTAAATAAGCAAAAGCATACGCTCTCAGATGTTGGATTACTTAGTAGTGTCAAAATTCAGCAGACTTTTATTTGTTAAGCAATTGGGATAAATTCTTTTCTCTTTACACACATTTCTGTAAAACTACGTGTAAGATTATACAAAGCGATAAATTATATTTATAACTCAGTTTAGGCACATGTTTACATCTTGAGATCTATTAAATATTCCTTGAATAAGATTACATCGCAAAGATGTAGTAACATATGTAAAACATAGAATGCACGCGGAATTACATGTATTTCTGTGGCGTTTGCGCCAACCGGAACGTAACAGATTTCGTCGTTAAACTGTCATATCGCGGAGCACATATAACTGGCAGGTGCATAAACGGCTCGTGACCGACAGAGCGCGTACTCAATGCGTGGCCGATCGACCGGGCAAGCTTGAAGTCGATCTGTCCGGATCTCTGGCCAGACGTAGGCGATGCGCGCAACACGACATTTGAACTCCTCGTCCGCACGCTTCTGCCACACTCCTCGAGGATCGTAGGCTCAGCGGTTCCCCCCTCTTGCTGCGATCCTGGCGCGCTCTCGTGTAGTGCTACTCAGGTTTAGTGATGGGCGATATGTATCGATAACTGTAGATATCGATATTTTTCAGTCGATATATCGCTATTTTCTATTGATATTTTAAGAACCGA
>QVNV01023247.1:0-54122 GCA_014825455.1 Pseudomyrmex pallidus | reverse complement strand
ATATATCTATTTCTTCTTATTTATGCACAGTTTGCCCTATTCATTATTTAATGTTTTGATTTTTACATAATTTTAATCGTATACACAATAATATATAGATAATAAAATAAAATAATAATATAAGAGAATTATATTTATTTTTTGGCTACATATAATTTTAAATATACAATTTTTTTAACGAGACTTTTACAATATACGTTCCTCTCATATACATTACAATTTCATTTATTATACACACATATATATATATATATATATATATATATAATAATTTTATTTAAAAATTTTATTAAATTTACTAATACTACTTGTTCCTGAAGAAAAACTGTTTAGATCGTCATTACAAATGTCATGTGTAATTTAATAATTTTTAACTTTATTCTAACAATAAGTTATTTTAAATATTTATATATACGGTGAGATGTAGTTTACGCTGATTAAATGAAGCCAGAAATACGCGCATCCGAAACGGTATTTTGAGCTCGCATGAAAGCTCGGATTTAGCGACCGCAAACATGTGGGTACATGTAATATCCGCTACTCACCTAACATGCCGACCGGGAACTGGCTCGAGGTCTGTAGATTTTCAATAACGCTCTGCGTGACAACCCACACGTAATTTTCACCAGTAATTTTATAATCCTTGGCAGCGGTCAAAATTTGAGTAGCTTCCTCCCGGGTGGAGTAGAGCAGCATCACTCGGGATTCGCTGTTGACCAGCTCGAATAGATCTTGCGGTTGAGTGACCAGAATGGCGCTTAGTATGGTGAACTTGAATGTATCCTGCATGTCGGAGATTCTCTCTCTGACCGCCTGTATGAAGTCGTCGTGACCAGCTATTTGCGAGGTGACTACGCTAAACTGATGCCACTTGTATCTCTCCAGGATACTCAGCATCGCCGCGGTCTGATGTTCCAGCGACGGCGCCAGCTGCAACTGCAGGCTGCTCTGTGACGCCCGCTGCAAACCAATGGAATTCCCGTAATGTTTCACGAAAGCTGGGAAAGCATGCACACAGACGGTGCGCAACACTTCCGAGTAATTTTAATTTCAGTTTTGTGTATGAAAACGAAAAAACTTCTTCTAGAATACAAAGTTGGATTATTTAGATTGCGCATTTTTAATATAATTCAAGAGATAATTCTTTTCAACACGAAAAACAGATTCGTATTCGCGAGCGAATATTCTTTACGTGCCGGAAGTATAAAGTTTTTTTGAATTAAATAAAATAGAAAATGTAACGCTTGTAAGATTAAAACAACAAGACAAAATAAAACTTTACATGAAGAATAAGGTCTTCTAGAGTGTACATGAGAAATAACGCAGTAACTGATGTTTACTAACAAATATTTAACTTAAATTTATTAGTTCGAAAGTTATCGCTAGTTTGCAGAGGAAACGTTATTTCGACGTCTTGACACTTCGTTTTTGTTTCTTCTCAAACATGTTTATTGACTTTAAAATCAGTACAATTTTTACTTTTTATTTTATTTCTGTTTCGGAAATTAATTTGCACATTTCTGTACGTTTCTGTAATTATTTATATTTTCTAAAACGTTATTCTGTTTTTTTCTTGTTTATTCAGTCTGATAATGATCACAATAAAGTTCTCTAAAAAAAACTCGTTTTTCTCTATCTTACATTAGTTATAGCTTACCCTCTCGAGACCGGAGTTATCGGCGTTCCATGCGATCACAGGAATTCCTAGGTAACCGGCCAATTGGAGAAAATATTGAGCACTGGCTGTACTACGTCCGTATTGCTCGTAGTTCATAAGATACAAAATGGCCGATACGTTCACAGAAAGAAATTCCTTGCAAAGCGAATCTAAAATCGCTGAAACATAAATTATTGAGTCACATTAGCACGATAATTTCAAGAACAAAATTACTTTACTTCCTAAAATTTTGTCTTTTATAAAAGAAAATTTTAATTTCATAATTCTGATATAAGTCATATGATCTCGAATTACTATCTGACACAATTATGCTAATAAAAATATTTCCTTTCTATATTTCTTTTCTTCTTAATTTAGTTTTGCTATTGACTTATTATGAAAAATGCATGATAGGCATTGTGTCATTCAAATTACAACACTTTAATTGTTATCGCGTAAGTTCATTAAGCTTCGAAATTATCGCGTGACCGATTAGCCGCAAAAATAAAGTAATGCAGTTTGAGTTTTTTGCGACTTTCGTTCTAGTCACGCTGCGTTATTCCTTGATTTTAAATTTCTGCGTCTTTATCATAAGCGTTCACCCATTTTTCGAAAAGCGAGAGGCAAAGCGACGAGGATATTCCAACCACACAAATGTAGTGTTCGACCCGCTTCACGCAACGACACGCTTGACCGAGTGACCCCGTTTACAACTTAAGCTCTATTGTTTCGGGGTGCAGAATAACTTCAAGTTTTGGGGCTTACTAGATTTTTATCTTGCTAGTGTCCACCCATTATCTGATTTATTCTGCTAATTGAAACTCCAAGAGAGAAAATGTGGATTTAAACAATGACTGAATCTTGCGCTTTACAACGGTATTTAATTCGCAACTGCGGATGCATCTTTTTTAGTTCAGAAATATGTTTGCGTGATAAAATTTTATTTTATTTATAAAATAGAAAATCACTTTTTTGTCTTATCAAGTGAGTTGTTGTTTAGAGAAAATAATCACTGTATAAATATCGACAATACCGAAAGATCTCATCCAGTATTCGATAAGACTTCTTTTAAGTATGAAACGACAACTTTTAAGAAGATTATGCTTGAACGCTAATAATCGTCACATTAAGAGCGGCAATTCATTTGTTTTTCAAATGCGTGTTAATATAATAATCCAATTTGTTACACTAATTGTTGCATCGTTGCTTGTTTTTTCATTTCTATCGATTTAATTACAATATTGAAAATAGGTAAAAAATATGCGTAATAATAATCTACTTTTTGGTATATATTGAATGTATATATAACTAATTAATTTGATTTCGAACATATATATATTACATCAGCAGCAACAAATATTATTTCAGAATACTATCCGTTATGTAGGAATTCGTGTATTATTATTACCAACGCAAGCGTAGCATAACAGTACAATATAATATATACGGAATTTCTGACAATTGAATAAATTAACGATAATAATGTGAAAGTAGTCATAATTCTGTTAACGCGTTATTTTTATAATATTAACAGAACGTTATATACTTATAAATGACACACGCGCTAAATTTATACAGGAATTATTTTGTTCTTAAAATAGTATGATAATTGAATGTTTCATCGATCGAGAAGTATGTAAAAACATTTATTTTAAAAAAAGATATGTATAGTCTACTAAAATAAAATTCAGTAACGTAAAAACGTCCAGACACGCATTGCTTCTTAAATGTAACATTTTTAATGTGGGTATCCACTCTATTTGTAACCTTGTTTGCTTATCTTAAATTTTATTGCGTGAACATAACAAACGGTGTTTGCAATGTTGCGTTTGTTTTGAAATTTATATCAGTAGGTACTCTTGAAAACGATAAACGTTCAAAGTGGGTAACGAATGCGACAAACTAGACAAGTCGAAGCCGCTTGTTTTTAATTCTCGTCAAGTATTGTTAACGGGCAGGTTATTTACAGCTCAATAATGTTTGGTGTAAACCGATAAATTGGTTATTTACGACTTTGTATATTTCGCGAAAAGTAATAATTTCTAAATGGAATGTTGAACTTCCACATATAACACCGGAGGGCATTTAAATTAAATGCGTTGAATTTAGCGAATGTATAAACGTTACTCGTCCCATCCGCCAAATCTACAACTTCCAAATTAATTACACGTATGAATGTGCATGTCCGATTTCATTTAATTCTACAATGCCGGACTGTTATTTTCACGTCATCATCGAATTATAAATCTCTCTTTATATATGTGAGTAAATATGTTATTATATGTTAGTCATCCGCAGCGTAATTTAACGCAGTTTCTTGTCTTAATGTATAAAACAACACGGACGTATATTCGCAATTATTAACTAAATGCAATTTGTCAAAATAGTTTATCTTCCGCGTGGCTGCGTTTGCGGTGTTATTTTGAACGTTTGATATTTACACACAATTTAACATGTTTTCGCAACGAGGCTTCAATTAATATAACTGGATCTCATCCGCATCGGTAAGCCTGAAATCGAAAAGTAAACGCCAGTCGTGTTTACTTCGATTAACAATTACCAATAAACAACAATCATGATAAATCATAGATTCCGCACAATTAGGCCGCGAAGATATTTCGCCGGTAATTACAATATCGATAATGATCACACGACCCCTAATGAAGACCGCCGGCTTGGAGAACGCTGCCTTGGCCGCTGCGGCTCAAACGTTTGCACATCAATAATCGACTTAACCGCATACTAATTAATTCGCTAAGAGACAGAGTTCCACAGTTGTGTGATCGATATCTATTGTCTAAAATAAGTATATTTTCGAACAGAATAAAACAACGTGGCCTTTTGATAGTTGTCTGACTAAAAACGTACACCTTTGATAAACACCTCGACACGTCGGACCATATGTCGTCTTGTTCTACTAAGTAATATGTAACGTGAATTTATTAAGAAAAGCGCTGTATATTCGTAACGCTACTTATTCTGTCATGTCTAGCTGAGCATTTCTTATGAAATTTTAATATGTGACACAACCAGTTTATATATCTTCGTATAAATTCCGAAGTTTCACTTAATTGAAATCCGCTTGCGAAAGATACAACATTGCGGCAAAATGTGAGTAAAGTCGAACGACAAAAGTGCAACATCATGGTTTTCTAAGTTCTTTATCGTGAGGAAGAGTGCAAATTGGAAATGCAAGTTTAATTAAATACACATTGAACGTGTGTGTCAAGTAAATATCTTAGTTTCGTTTCTTGCCGGATTGTTTCTCTTTTTTTCACCAGCTGGAGGAAAGTGACTTACAAAGTTAACGGCGTTGGCTGTTACTTTAAAACAGTACGCGTAAACATTGAAGATTGAAACAGCTTTTCCAAATATTAGACGGAGGAGAAAATTTCCGGCGTGCGGGAATTACATACACTGTGATAGCGAACGCGTAAACACACCGACATCAAATTCATCTCGCTGTCGTTACACAAACGTGTGAGTTAAGCCTGAAATATTGGCTCGCCAGGACATCTTTCGGATGTAGGAGAAACGCATCGCGGATGTTAATTCTGACAGATCATACATCACACGCGGCAGAAAACAGCGCGGCAAAAAAATTTCCCGCGACGGAATCTTCCGGACCTTCCAGACCAATGTCGTCAGACGGGAAATTACGAGAACGTGGTAATATTTGTTCGACGATGTTCACACGACGCTAGCAGAACACTATACCGAGTAACGAAAAAACATCGTCACTGGAACGAGTATTGCGAATATTTTGCATCTTAGTAATTGTTACTTTATTGAAAGTAACTGTGCAAATATTATGTAGATGCGCATTAAGAAAAGTTTGTGAGAAAATTACGTAGATAGTGTGAATTTTATAATCTTATTATCCAGCTTATAATATTGTTATTGTATTGAATTTGCTAACGTTAAATATAAAAATATTACATTATAATACTCTTGAAATACTGTCCACTTTAATACTACAATATTAACCAGGAATATCATTGACACCTGTCACAAAGCAAACAGTTTCTCCGTATGCTCAAACAACGGTTTATTTATCTACTGGGATCTCATCACGTTCCACCTAGTCGTTGCAGTAATAGGTATTTATCCAGAGCGAGAGAGAGAGAGAGAGAGAGAGAAGAGAGAGAGAAAGATTTGAGTATATAAATCTTCTAATCTTCACATCAAGTCAAAAAGACTTAATTAAAGATATCATAAATTAAATAAAATTCTAACATTAAATAAAATTCTAATTTACCAACAAATGTCTAAATTTTTTCTAATATAAGTAATGTATAAAAATTCGATCATTAATGAAAAGAATAAATAAAACGTCAGAGCATTGATGCTACATTCGTCAAAATAAAACGTGTTCTCGAAATTCGATCAGCCAGGGACAACATTTACCTGTCGGACTCGGCGTGAGCTTCATCATAGTGAGTTTGACCTGTTGCTGGCCAAACGTGTACTTGTCCAGGAATGAGAACATGGACGACGGATGCTTGATCTTCGAATGGCCTTTGTGCAGATTGTTGACGGACTTACTGATGGTCCTGAGATATTCTCTCACGCCGAAACTCGTGTGCGGCAATATCAAGCTGATAGTGAGGGGCGTCTTCGAAACGTTCTTGCTGTCATGAGTAAATTCTTGTTGGCTGAATTTGCCCCCGTGATTATCCCGCGACTTCACACCGCCGTTGATCAAGACGACGAGTGCGCCCATCATTAAGAGAGCGTACAAGCCGCGCATTTTTTTTTCTTTCTCTCTGAAGTCGCAGCCACGGATAGTTTTGTCTTTAATTTTTTTTTTTTTTTAACTTAAAGAAAAATGTTTTACTGTCCCATTTTGGTCAGTCAGGTGCACCGTTAACATAGAACGACATATTCATGAATTTGATAGATCACAAGTGATCGATGCGTACTCTGTTCTACTTTCAATTCCTTCAGTCACTATTACGTATTTTTTTCGTACCTTCGTCATTGTCATCGTCAAAGAATGATGCATCACACAATTAAAGGCTACAAAACTTCTTTTTCACTGACACTTGTACTTGTTCGACTTTGTAGATTTAATTAAATTTATGACGTGATAATTATCTCACGCCGTGCTTTATTTCTCTAAAATTTAATTAATGCGCACGGCATACGAGTAACACATATCACAACGAGATAAGACACTTTGACACAACAACTTTTCAATGGCGTTTATATGAATTTATCTGACATCGAAAACGTGGAATATAGTATATATTTATTATTTAAGTTAAACACATATATATGTTATATATCTTTGAGAAGGAAGACAAAATTTGATTTTTCCGCAGTATGTCGTAATCATATTTTGTACAGATGCGATTGGAAAATTTGTAAAACATCGAGGAAGTGTCTATCTCTCGGATAACACAGCCGGTGGCACGTGACACTCAAGGAGATACTGAAAGAGAAAAAGATTTTGATTCCACACTTGTGCGAATACTCTGTAATCGCAAGCCAAGTCTCGAATTATGGTCTAAAGTTCTTTATAGTCTCGAATTTTCTACTTCTAAAATGCTTACATGTCTAAATTCTTACATGTTCAAGCTCTCTCTTTGTAAGATTTTATGTGCTTGAGAACCCAGATGTTTCGGTAATGGATCTACAAATCCTTTAATCTTCGTATAAAGATACTAAAATGTTCTTCGTGTTTAATTCTATTATTTAATTCTTTTTCTTCGCTTTTATTCCCTTGATACCGAACACCTGTATTATGTTCGGCAGAATAAAGCGTATAACACGACAGACGCAACAGATGGATATATTAAACGCTTACAATAGAAACAGTATTGACACAACGAGACCTCTGCAAAGTTACTCAGTGTTTAAATTTAATATTCAAGTAAGCCATCGCCGCGCGCAAGAAGTTCGAAATCAAACACAGCTTCGTGATCATTATGCGTCGATGATTCGACAATATTCCTAGTGAATATTCCTATTCACTGCTGCTAAAATGAGTATTTCTTTGCCAAGTATTGGCAAGATTGACCAAAAGCAATTACGACGCTTGCAATTAATCGGTTCGATAATTTCACGAAGATCTAGAACGCAGGAACCGCGCGTGAACCAATTATTGAGATTTTCATCGTCTGTTGGAAAGCCACCTTCCGCAGTGTAATATGAAAGGCGACTGATAAGTGTCCGAAATGATACATTGCAACTATAATAATATCACATTGCTCTTGTTGTATACCTTAATATTTTGAAGAGCGCTTGAGAAATTGTTCTACCAAAGTGATACAAGTGCTTTCGAGAAGCGGTGGTCAAAGTGTATTGAAATAAAAAGCGACTATATATATATACACATATATATATACCGAAAAATAAATATATTTCAACTTGCTAAATTGTTTTTTATCGTTTTTAGACACTTATCAATCGTTTCACATACATCAATTACAGCAACGTATTGCTCGGTCCTCGTGTATATGCATCTTTATTCTTTTTGTTTAGAAAATCCTGTGTCTTAGATACAACCGTAGTAAAGCTACAGAACCGATAAAAAGCCGATACATTCTTGTTAGTTGCGCCAGACTTCTTTAAACTTTTATATCTCTCTTTTTCTTTCTCGTTAACGTTTTTTTCAAAAAAGTACAAACACATAACTACGTATTGCGTTTGAAGTGTAGCAGAGCGTAGAAACTATAACTGGATATAGAAAAGAATGGTTTTACAGATAAATGCGTTTCATTGTGTAATTTTTCATGAGATCAAGATTTTTCTATCGTTCTCGAACGCGCTCGTTAATCAGGTTCGTCGACAGTATGACGTGCGATAGAGTGAAAATGTATACCAAAAAAAGGCGTTGTAGATCGGAACAACAACGGATAGCGAAGAATAGATACAGTTCTATCACGTTCGTTTTCTCTTCCTCTGAGACATCCATTATCTATTGCCAAGTCCGATAGAATAGCGCAGAAGTCAACAGAAACGTCATCGAACTCGATTGCTCTTCACTCTTATATCCTTCTATTTTTTGTAGACAATCGTTTTTTCGTTTCTTTTGCGTTTCAAAAAATTAAAGAAACATAGAATTCTCTCGGTGTATAAAAAAGCGAAGTAAACCCGGGCCGCGTTTGATCGGATTTATGGAAATTGGCGTTATCCACGAAGCACACGGGCGATAAAGGGAGAAAATTTGCATTATGACATACTCCCTGTAGAACGGCGCGTTTTATGACGTCGGTACGAACACGCGCGCGAAATATCAAGTTTAATAAATCCATTATTACGTAAACGTGGCATAAGCGTTTAAACAGGCAAAATATCTTTTCTTTTCTTTAGAACTTTGTTGATCCTTTGATTTAACTAATTCGATCATTTATAGAATGGATTTTGTTTTTATTTCAATAGATTGCACAACAAAATCAGTATCTATCATATTTACGTGATACGTATTTTAATATGTATTTCGTAAAATAGTTCGACTGCAAAAATATAAATTACGTATACTGCGATGTATACGTAATTAAAAACAGATTCAAGGCTCAAACGCGGCTTTTTGTCGCGTAAAACAAATGTTACTAGATTAAACACAGTGTATAGCAGAATGGAACTTATCAAACACAGGGCATCTACACATTTAACCTATTGTTAAGCTTGGACGAACAGTAGAATTAGCTTCGCAACGACCGAGCAGAACTAATTTTATAAAGATAGCCAATGAGATCACATGTGATAAACAAGTCTACGCTCGTTCCGTAACAGAAAATCGTCGCGGAAGAACATCCGTGCAGGATTCTGATATTTCCGAGCGTGTTTCTCGGCAAACTTAAAGTTACGTCGCGCACTACTCGTAGAATCGCCAATGGAAACCGAATACCAAGTTTAGCAAGATATCCGTGTCGGCTTCTGCTAAGTCCAGGATTTCAGAAAGTACTTCAGAAGGATGGTAGTCACGTGATACAGAATCCCGCAACCGATGACCATCTCGAACAAACTTGCTGAGTTTTGAATAATATCGCATAAACTCGAACACAAAACACTTTGCGCTACAACGAAATCTTGCTTGTTAAACACCAAGGCTATTTAAGAAATTGCAGCTATGGATGTAGTTATGAAACAGAACTCGCTTAATGGAAGGCTTAAAGGATTAAACATTAAACTGAACAATTCCAATCGTAATGAAGAACTTATTTGATTAATGGACTATTAAATGTTATTGCAATTAAATTAATTACTTGTATTATCTATTTATCATATATTGTTTATGATAAATAAACTGATATGGGTGTGTAATAAAAATATCGTTGAAATACACATATGTGATTACATTTCACAAATGTCTGATAAACTTAACATCTATTTCTTCAATTTAATCTGAGATGACATTTTACTTCTCCATTAAACAGTGACGCCATTGGCGCTACTAACGCAGTAATCTCATGTTTGACGTGTACCAAAAATGTTTCTAGCTTGTAAAATACAATTTTCTCTAAGATAGGATTGAATTTGTTCACATCAGATTGGATTTGTTCACATCAGAGGAAAGTGCCGATAACGCGTGCAATACGTCGTTGTTATATTTTCAGAACTGATCTCGTTGACAACGTTCGATCGATGTTTCAGTTCAGTTTCTATCAGAAAACGTCAATGAGAGCAAATAGATGCAGCTTTCAGATGCAAAGAGTAGAGAGACAAATGAGTAGTCATTAATAGGAGAGTCGTGTGACACTTCTTTATATCGATACAGCGAAAAGGTCGCTGAGACATTTTTGAGACATTGATAAATAGAACGGAACAAATCGTAAAAGGATCAGACCGTTATCCGGATATATGTCAATGTACATAACTGTGCACAAAACCAGTTCTGACAAATTTCAAAATAAATATTGACACGAATCACGTTTATTACATGTCTATAGCAAGCTCTTTGATAAGATTTGAGAGACATTTTGTTACATTTTAAACAACAATAAATAAATAAATATAATATCCGATGGGTTCAAAAGATATCCTGACGCTGCCAAGATTGCTTCGAAATGTATCGAATTAGAGCTATTTATGCCAAGGGGAAATGGGCGATAACTGGATTCACGGAAATATCCGGATGCCGTTATCCAAGATCTCGACAACGTCAACTTGCCACCATTTCGCATTTCGATGTACTGTCAGGATTATTGATAGAAATGGGACTCCGAAGCGAATGGAAATAGAAAGATACAAATTGGAGACGAACTCGTTGCATTAATAGTGCTCGCACAGATACGCACAACTATGTCTCTCGATGCTATTATTAGCGGAGCAGGTAATTCTGATACTATCTTTGAAAGTTTTCTTCGTTGATATAATTTATGAAAGATATTTAAAACATAAACAATTATACTGCGATTCGAAAGTAAATAAAACTTCGAAAAAAAATACATAAATTGGTGACTATATTTACATTATTTTTTTATCCTACAATTTTTTATACTAAAAAGTTTTATATGTTAATAATTATAATTAAAGATATTTAATGTTTAAATTTGATCGTTCGATTCAATAGAACAAAAAGAGAGTTTGTTTTGAATAATAAAATCGGAATAAAGCGGAATAAAGCTAACACCTTTTACATTTTTTCTTCGTCGTTTTATAATTCATGAACGGTATTGGAAAAAAGAACATTCATGTTGTTCCAATAATTGAACCTCTCAAGCGTTGACTCACGATTGTTACCCTCCCAAAACGATATTCACTTTCAAACGAGTAGGGGTGGAACTCCACTCCTTTTTCGATTCGCCGAGTTGTATGACAAACTGAAATAGGAAAAAGGGAAATCGAACTGCGTGATTACATGAGATTGAAATGGCTGGCAAAGAAAATTACTAAAGTAATCTTACAGTTAGATAACAATATAAGTATCCGAGAAAAATTGCAATAACATTCTGTTGTCTCTTAGAAAAAATATAAAACTACATACGGTTTTAATAAAAATTTAATTTACAAGAAAAATTACTATATTTCTTTAGTCTAAAATTTTATATTTATTGCAATTAAAATCAAAGTTTTAGAATTGACAACTTAATTACTGAAAAACAAACTGTACGTGAACGAAATAATACTTGTAATTAATGTAAAAACAATTAAATTCTTTTATGACGCGTTCTACTTGTGTAATACTTATTAAATTTAGTATCTCTCTATGTTGCACTATGACATTTTAATTATTATTTAAACAATCAAGATTAAAGCTGTTTTAATAATTAAAACAAGACAAATAATCGTACAAGAAATCGACTTATTAAACTTTAGAATGATTAGAATGTAAATAACGTAAATTCAAAGATTTCTCTATTTTTACATTGAGTTTCCGATATTGCCGAAGTTATGAAATTATTCTCGTTATACTGCACAAATATTCCCGTAAAGTTCAACTTTGTCTCTTGTGCGCGGATTTCTCTTTATTCTATCAAACACAGAAAATATTATTCTTTCTTCGCGATTATTTTATAGTTATTATATGCTTAAAATTAAGTTCTAAGTTTGAATAAATGCTATTTAAAACTATCGTAGTATAGTTAAACTACTGTATAGTTTTAATTAATTGAAAGAAAGTTGTCAAAGGTGCTATTTTATCTTTATAGTGTTCTAACAATTTATTCTAGAAATTTTTAGATACAAAGGTATTCTTTGATTACAGTAAATTTTTTTTTTTCATAATTTTTTAACACAATAGTTAAAACTTTATATATATATAGTTCTTCTCTAAATTATAATCATTTCATTTTCTTTATACAACTGACATATTTTTATATCTTCAAAGCTACTTATTAAATTTCTTGTCTATGTAAAGTTCGCGTAAAGTTTCCGTTCGCGTTCATAGCGATTTTTCAAATGTTCGGTCAAAAACTTTGTAATCTCATGATTGATGTCTTTTTGAACGCCATCTTCCACTTCAATTTTATCCGTTTAGCTCATTGCTTGTTCTTCGTCTAACTTGAAAAGCTAGAATCGAATGTGAAACGCTCGAAGAATATGCATAAAGATGAAAAGATTTAATTAAAATTTCATTTTCACTGATTTCGAAGCCGATATTATGACATATGATGTATTTGTTTTATTTTATAAACAGTTCTTTATGATTTAATGTTTAAATCTTTATCATTTTCATCATTTACATTAGACACAAGAGCAACGTGAAACTTTGCAATTGTGAAAATAAAATTACTTCTCATCGACGTGCTTTGTCATAATAGAACACGATTAATTAAGCAAGAACAAGTTGGTCTTAAAATTACGTAGAGAGCGTAGCTCTTTCTTTGATATTGCGCATACTACTAAGAACATAGCATAACGATGTTAATGATAAAGTTTTACAATAATTAGTTAATATTACAAAATAAAAACAAATATCTTGTTTCTTAGCTTCACTGTTACATTTACTTCTTTCATAATAAATGCATAAAATTACTGCAAATAACCAATCAAAATATAGAATGAAAAATATCGCCCACAGTGTATTGGAAAAACACTAACTTTCAGCAAAATAAAAACACATAAATCTTGCGGCATTTCGAAAAGCATAAATCGATACTGCGCAAGCCGCTTTCTTTTATTTACGCGACTTGAGCAGGAAAACAAGACAAAAATCGATCTTCTTAATGTGTGGACAGAATTTGGTGCAAACTGGTTTCGTCAGCTCTTTCATGGCTCACTGAATCGAGGTGTACGGGTGTGCGCGCGTGTGTTTCGCGTCAATTTCCACTTCTTTCCTCGTTTTCCCATTTTTCTCCGGCACGAAATCCGTTTTCTCTAATTGTAGTTCAACGCGTGAAATTAAATTTGATATGAATCGATACGGTCAGCAAGTGGCAGGAAACTAAATTGCTTTCGTCATTATCAGCTGGATACGCATTCAATGAAATGTTCAAACTGTTTCGCATGACTAAATACGTCGCTATGCGCGGATTTCATTCCTAATGAGATTAATAGTTTCGGAAGTTCGATCTGTGAGATGCCATTAGGAATTCCTTTATATTCCTGATTTCTAGAGGGAAACCGGTTTAGTTGTTGACGTTAATTGTTGACGATAGCTTTCGGAATCCTACTAATTTCCCTTACAACACGCAGGATAACATGTAAATATAACTTGAGCAAAACACTGTTAAAAAATACTTTTTCATATATATATATATATATATATATTACAATAGTTCTGTTTTATTTAAAAAAACCTAATTTTTTTACATTTAATACAACATTGAGAAGAACGATTTCTGCAACATAGCTTTAGTTAGAGATGTAGCATTATACACATAACTACGGTTATCAATAATTTTAACATGCCTAGAAATTATCACGAGCTTGAAATTAAAGCGGAATTACATCTACGATTATTATCGTTTAACTATCTAAAGAATCATGTGCTTCATGCGCAAAATTCAGAGCGTAATATATCCATAAATTGGAACTATTGCATTCAAACATATTTGATCATTTCATAATGGATTACTGAAGTATACGTACAAGTATACTTATGTATTAAATATACACACATATATGTGTATATATATGTATATATATAAAAAATTTTTAAATAATTTTATAAAAGAAACTAATAATAGCATACGTTATTATATAACACAAGCAGTTAGAAAACCGCAACGGCGTTTACCTGTTGCTTTATATATTTTTACTTTGCCATCTTAAGCGGTTAGCATTATTTTACATAAAAATAAAAAAGTATTATTTAAAAAAGGTTTACACTTTAGTTGTAAGATAAACTCACACATAAACAACAAGAATACTCACGATTCGTAATTGTCATCATCTTAAATTTGTAAAATTTGCAGCTTTTAATATGTATGTTTTTGAAATCCGAGTGTATGCGCGCTCCCGTGTGACGTAAAACAATAATATAAAATAAAACTTAAAATAAAAGAAAAGCAGTGTTTAAAAAAAGTTGACAGTATACAAGTTTCGGGAGGATCCCGATAGCCAAGATTTCTTTGGCGCAGATCGACGGTTGCACAATTCCCGTTTGCACAAAACATTTTTGCGCAGATCGCGATTGTTCACAGTCGTCATCCTACGCAAACGGAATCTGTGCAACCGTCGATCTGCGCAAAAAATATGCTATCAGTGTTCTGCCACGAGTTTCATGGTTTTCCTTTATTTAATCATTCCCACGTAAGATTACGTAAAATAAACGCGTTTTTCATTAAAACGTACTCGCTTAGACAAGATTAAGAACAAAAAAAAAAAAAAAAGAAAGAATATAAGCAAGCTACATTTTATTCAGATATATCGGAGATTCGTATAAATGGAGAGCAGTGAATCGATATCTCGAACGGCAATAATGATACGATACCAAAGAAACGTTGCGGGAGCATGGCTGTTAATCATTTTGCAGTGCAAATGAACATTCGCTACTCCGGAGAACGATAAATCGCGTTTATGTATCGCCAATCGCAGCGGTCGTTGCAAGCGGCGCGAGAGAAAGAAGCTTTTGTGTGTGCGTGTGTATGTGTGGAAATGACGCAGCGACAGTATACATACCCACATAAACAAAACATCAACACATCTTTATAACACAATGTTTAAAGAGCGCGCGAACATAAAAAATAACTGAGATAACGGTCGGGAAAATAAAGAATGTCATTTTATTAGACGTGAATGTTTACCTAAGCTGGAGACGGGACTTAATCGATGTGGCTCCTAATTAGCGCCTCGTTAAGCGACGCGCGCTGGAAGGTTGCACTCGAGGTTTGCAGAAGAGTCAGACATAACTGTAGGAGAGTGTACTTTCGGTACATTATGCAAGCAGCATCCGTCCTACGCACACTCGCATGCTTGGAAGATTACTCGTGCAAGTGACTCACGGATAACGGACCGATCGGAATATTCATTGAACGGGAGACATGATGTCAAACCAGTGGGTTGCATTTTCAAGTTTAGCAGTATGTTCTGCTGACTTCGATATCGCGTCAATCGACAGAATTAATCCGACCGAAATATGCCGAGTAACGCGTACAAGTGATTGCGTTATGAGCGCGCGAGAATAGTTTCCGCGGGGTGTGTACAATATCATGAAAATTGTCCATTCATATATATATATCTTCATATATATATATATCGCCGCGATTGTAATGGAGCAGAGAGCACGGGGCGATAAATGCGCCATTCAAATGGAATATTTTTGCAACTATATCAGATCACTGCAAAACCGAGCGACAGGGGAATCGCAGTAATATAAATGACCACGCAACGAGATCGAGAGAATGCGCAATCGGACTTTTTGTGCAGTCATTATCAGTTTAATGCATTTGAGAAATAAAATTTGAAAAAATGTTTAATTCTAAGTTATTTGTAAGATATGTCTTGAAAGTTTAATGTTATATTTTTGTGTTACAAGTACCTGAGCTTTAATTTCTAGAAGAAATTATAGTTGCGTTATTACTCTACGTATTATTAAATAGCAATTTAAGTTGTTGAAACAAATAATGAAATAAAGAATATATAAAAGTACAGGTAAAATGTAGGCATGAAATATATTGTTTTCGAAGTAAAAGTCTTTGATATTTATACTCTTGCGTGAAATTGTGTTTTCGAGAACAGTTTATAACTCTCTCTACATATTAAGCAGGTGTGCAATATCTGACACTTCACACACACATATAGAAGTTGGATGAAACTTCAAAATAACTACTTTTACCGCTGATACAGCAATATTTTCGAGACTTTGACTTGCGATTAATTGGGTATTCGCTTTCGCACAATCAATGAATTTCGCAATTTCTGCTGACAATATAGAGATCCTATACCTTTGCGGAGCAGAGATGCGTGCGAACTGTACAATCTCACGATCTATTTGACAATGATCGATCTGGCAGTGGTGTCACGAACAGCAACGTAATTACCTGCGCTGACCACGAAGATTCATTCCTCCTGCGATCTCCGTAATCTACGAGAGAAAGGCGGAAACAGGATACACAAAACGATGGAAAGAGAGACGAGAGAGTGAGAAAGATACTCTCTAAGATCGATTTTAGCTCCAAAGATGAAATCAGGTCATTTTTGATCGAAACTGGACACATCCATCGCGTCGCGCGATTCTCTGGAGGTGGAGGTTACGCTGACACGCACATCCGACGTGCAATCCGCTTCGTGCTTTGTCCTGAGTTGTGTGTATTCGTCGCAAAAGACACATACACAGCGTCTATTTAAATCACCGCGCTGACCATCCAATCGCGTCGCAAACGGCGCGTGCTGAGCTACCTGTCACGCGTCAGCTGTTTCGTTGCCGCGCTCAGCGTACCGTGTTTCTTCACGCTCATAACAACAAGGTCGCGTTTGCCGTCTCGCGTGCGCGTGAATTATCGATGGCGAGAATTTCCGTTGTTGTGATCCGACAAAACTCACAATTCGGTACGAGAATATTACCCGACAGAAATACTAAGTGCAGCGATATGTCGAGACAATTCGCCGCGAGGCTAAACGCGAGACTAACGCGGTGATTTTCGTGATAGCCGTTCGGATAATCGATCGACGTACAGTTGCTCGTGGTAGTCGGGGAGAATCGGGCGATCCATCGGTGGCTTCCCACGCGGAGCGGTATCTCACCCCACGTCTTCGTCGTCGTCGTCGTAGTCGTTGTCGTATCGCTGACTACGGCACTAGTTGACGCACCCCTCTTCACTTCCGTCGCAACCCTCACTCGTTCACGTGATCAGGAAGTTTCACTTGGCGCAGCGGAAACGATTCGCGTTGCATTGCACGCCGTGAAATTTTTCGATTCAACGATGCTCTCTTTCTGGCCACTTTGCGTGCACGGCTGAAAGTAGACTCGACGATGACAGTCGTTTCGTTCGTTGAAGATCGCTCGAGGACTCTTGAAAACTCGAGAATCCTCAGAAAACGTGTAGACTTGAAAAGGACCGCTTCCATCTGTGTGATGGACTAGCGCGTACAAACGAGTGACGCTTTCGTACCGCCGGGTACTGCGACACTTTCACTTGTTTTTTGTTGTTTTGACACGTGCTCCAGTGCGGTGGATACTGCCGTGTGAGGCCCTCGCATGTTCCGCTGACACGTGTGCACCCAACGCTCACCGTAAACGAAATTTCAAAATACAACTCGTATGACACAATAGACACAACGCGAAAACAAGGTGTTAAAAGGGAAAAAGATAAAACCAAACAGTGGCAAGAGACAGAAGATGCAAACAAAAAAAAAACGAGACAGAAAACAGAAGGAAGATAGAGAAAGAAGGAAAAGAAAAAAGGTAGAAAACGAAGAAGGTGATGAAGAAGAGAGACAGAGGAAAAAGGGACGGCTAACTACCCCCGTAGCCTTCGATTTTCGGGAGGAAAGTGAAGGCCGCAGACACCGCCCAGCTAACCGCCCGGGTGTGCCAACACGAAAAACCACCCCCGTGGTGTGCTCCACGGCGGATAGCCCAAGTCACCCCATCGCGCATGTGCTCGGTCTCCATGGATACCGCGCGAGATACGCGGCGGCGGCGACAACGGTGGCGTTGGTGACGGCGGTCCGTGGTACTTTAAGGGTCGCCAGGACTTTCTTACGCAGCAGGATATCTGGATGATATAAAGAATGGGTAGCGGAACTCTACACACCCCCATCGCATCCACTGCACTTCTTAGTAAAGGCGATACTTTTCATAACGGCGAAAGTCGGCTTTCAAATGTTTACATAATACCAAGAAGAGAGAAAGTACAATGGGTGAGAAGGGGCTGTTTATGTATAAGGGAGTAAACGATGAATACGGGCGTGGTGGTTCGGCTTGCGGCTTAAAGTGGGCGAGGCTGCTAAACTTTGAAATTACTTATCCATGAGATTCTTTATTAATTTGAGATTACTTGTTTGATTACCTTTGAGACTTATTTAAAAAATTTTTAATTTTAAAAATAATTTGTCAAATTAAAATAATAATTTGTTAAATATAGTTTTTAATAACCTCGATATAAAATTCTTCCTTAAATAAAGATATTTAAAATAGATATTCATATGTTTATTAAATATAGATGGATAGATGCACATGAAAATATATGAAAAGTAAAAAAAAAAAAACCACATTATACGATCATAAATAAATAAAAATATACTAACTTATGTAGCCAAAGAAATTTTCCATTATTTAAATCTTCTTTGATTTATACATTATTATTATATGCAAAAGCAGTATAGAACAGGAGAAATATTTAAATAGCACATTCTAAAGCAGAGAAGCCACAAGAGGATTAACAAAATGAACAAAGTGCAATAAGTATGATCAGTAGATGTCATTATTACTGCAAAGAGAAAACTGATTTAGGAAAAATTACGCGCAAGGTATACATAATGAAATTTCCGTTTAACTAAATATAATTCTCCACTACTCTCTCTCGAAAGTGGATGTGTGCTCCTAACTGCTGCTCACAGCAGAACTCGCACGGTGTTGATGCAATAAGCGACCGTAGAAATAGTATTAAGGACGCGAAAAGGACGATACGGAGAAACAATTATCACACTGTATAAAATTATATTGAATTTTAATTCTACGAGAAATTAGCAAGAGAGTCGCATGTTGTTACAACCTACATTGATCCGTAATTTTGATTAATTAGAAAACTATTTTTTTAAATACGAAATTGTAATGCAATAGGAAATTCGAGCACGATAATGCGAACAAACATTGCCGATGCGTACGTGACATATTTGTATATTATGTATACATAAAATGAAGCCGCAACTGATAACGAGATACGCCATCGATAATCAATCGATACAGATAATTGTGTTCACACAGATCAGGCAATTTCGCGCTTATACATGCACAGCCTCTACTGGCGCATCTCGTAAACACAGAGAATGCCGCCAATCGATATCGGATCCTTGTTGCGAGGCGAATCACGAAAACAAGGATAGACAGAACGCTGACACGGCGACCCCATTTGTGTCTTCTCCCTTCTCCGGCAACTTTCTTTAAACAACTTTCCCTTCTCGGGGTGTATAAAATGCGGCTTCTCAAGCAAGTAAACGCCAGCAACTCCGCAGCTCGACCCTGCCGATCGTTTCTGGTAAGTGCTATTTTATGTTGATACAGAGGAATAGGCGCCGCCAAAGGCATGAAAACATATCGAAAGAAACTTGTTTGATACAATCAATAGCGAGAGTTGCGAGATGAACAAGTATTGTCTCGATAAACTACGTGTCAGTTTAACTATTGATCAAAGATGAAAATAAAACCTTGAAAAATAGTTTTAACACTTAAGAAGTCAAAGTGTTACAATTGATTGACTGATTTTGAAAACTTGCAAGGTTTCAAGTTCAGATTTGAGTATTTTTACGCCGATTGAAAAGTTCTTTTAGAGAATTCGAAGTATATCACGTCTTGAAAGTCTAGACTTTTGATTGGAGAATCCCACTGGATCGGTAGTATATCTAACATGCCACACAAGGCTATCTAATTAAAGTCGAGCGTCTCTCCCGTACGTGATTACGTTTCTACGCAGCACGAAAAGAAGAAAAAAGCGCAGGACACGTAATTTTATTTGGATCCATGCTGAACAGAGAATAAGAGAGCCTCGCTGGCGCCGTACTCTGTTCTTTGTGCTGTAATTAGAAGCTTTGCTGTAAAGACAAGTAAGTATTTTGTCGCCCCACGTACGAAAGTAATTGTCCAAACTGGGTTTTGTTCAGTTTGATTATTTGAAGGTGTTGCATGTACCTATGTGTTTGTATGTTTGTTGAAGCATCGTGTAAAACACAAATGTGTCTCACAGCGCGCTGCGGTTAAACATCTATTTTGAGTTCCATCGCGTTATGTAAATCACAAGAACATAAGTACAGGCAAATATACTATTATAATATGTAGAAATAGAATGTGTGTCATATTTGAACACGGTATAGAATTACATTGAATGCAGAAATTAAATTATTATATTATTGCTATAAAGAGAGATTTCTATGTCTCTTATTCTAATAAATAACTTCTGGTAGTTTGTTAATTAAACCTAATACAAAGTTTCACATTCTAAAAAGTTGTAAGTAAGTGTAATTTAATTTTACAGCATTTAATTTTAGCAATGTTTCACGTTTGTCGTATACAAAATGTCGATTTTATTCTAATTGTCACCGAATCAGCTATTTCTTGTTAAATTTCAATGAAAATAATAGTTTCAATAAAAATTCCATCGACTATATGAAACTTGTAAAATAAAAACATGTCGTTGGTATGTTTATTGTCAGATTTCCCCCACGGGAAAAATTCCGTGAAAATCCCGACAATGGTCGAGTCTCTACAATTCTGTTTTTTTATATTTCGAAAGAGTTGAAGAATCTACAATAGAATTTAATATCGAAGTGCGTTCATTCGTAAATGATCACTTTATAGCGAAAATAGAAAATAAGAAGAGTGCAATAAAACGTTTTATTTGTTGTTTTGCATCGCCACACGCCTCTCGATTTTTGTATCTTTATTCGAGAGTTCGATCGTTCATACAGCGTGTTCAGATGAACGTTAGCGAACAAAAATCGGATTTTAGTGTCATAGTTCACTCACGATGAAAGCCGGAGATTCTCTCCTGTTACTGCGGAATTAACAAAGTTCTGCGCGCGAAACAGTTTGCTGAGTGAAAAATAACGAGCCATTAGCTTCTTATTTGGAAAATTTATTAGGGAAGATTGTGATTATTACGAGAATCACTTCGGTGACATTTTATTAACGTCATAGATTTCAAGGAATAAGACACATTATTTATATTATTCACAGTTTCATTTGACTTCAAACATCATAATATCGCATTTCGATATGTATATATATATCGCATATCGATACATATCGCGTATCGAGATATCGATCTTTTTTTTGTTTCTAATTGCCGATTTCAGCAAAGTGTTAAAACAACGTGAATGTGGATTTCATACGCGAACTCGCCTAAGCAAACGTCAACGTGTGAGCAGAACCAGCGATTTTCTACCATGAGCAGACTGTCCAGCGAGTGAATAGGCAAGAGATAGAGGCACTTTATTACATTACTTTGATTACATTTTCGCGCTCTGAAATTCCACGTGAGTGGCAATAGCGCAGCAGCTTCTACGCAAGAGACCATAATATTACACTGCAACAAATAGTAGATAAATGTATGCGAACATAGCTCAACTTAAGAGTATTAACAATTCGTATTAAGTGATTGTTTTCTTTGTATAATTACGGAAATTATCCGTTTTTATAGATATATCATGTATGTTTTTCGAGGAGTTCAGTTAAGATATATAATCGCAAGCATTCTATTTCTCGTAACGTTGTTATTTGATTTTTCAACATTTGCTAAAAAAACTCAAGTAAACAGAATATTATGCGGAAGATTATCTTCATCGTAGAAAGTAATGTCTACTGGTAAGCTACAAACACCGCTCTTTTATTATGCATGCAGAGTTGCTTTTGTCAATGCAGAAGAGCGTGATGGTTACTTTGTAAAATTATAAATAGAAATTTAGTCGTACGTGTTATATAATGTAATATTTACGTGCGTGCAAGTCTGCTACGCGGAGGAAATAAACTTTGCTTATACAATTTTGAATTTAATATATATTTTCTCTTGAATCTTTTAGTATAAATATTCTGCACAATCTTTTTTATTGTCCGTATTGTTTATTAGATAAAATTGAGAGAAATGATAAATCAATATTTTCGCAATTCTATTATTCTGAAGTATTTTAAAATTATTTGTGATTATATGACGTATATGTACGCGCGCGTGAAAAAATAAAAGACTGTTTCTTTTATAAACGATACTATGTTAAATTTAATATCAATGAAATCAGAGATCCACAAATGCTGCTTTTATTATGCATAGAGTCACTTACGAAAATATGGCGAAACATGTCCGTCGTATTGTAATAGGATACGCAGACAATCCGAGGTAACAGTATCGGCATCAAATATTCATAAAGGCGCTTCAAGCACGGCTCGTATCGAATCGCTGAAGACCCATAACGCATACATTCGGCTTACGAGATTTCGCGCCAAATCACTTTATTGGATGATCTTTGTCGCACGCGACTAAAATAGACGTCTCTCTTTGCGAATTTCGTCGCGGCGATTGTCTTGTGTGCAGACGATAACAATTTACTTTGTTACATTAGCTGCAGCTGGCGAGCGGTATGTTTTTTCTTTTTTTTTTTCTCTCACCTTTTTCACAAATGTCATTCTGTGCCACAAAGAGCATTCTTCTTTTCAACGATCCCGCACGGGAAAAGAACGAGTAATACGCATCGAGTATCAGCGCAGCAGAATATTGCTACCGTGTTCTTTCATCTCTCAACCAAATATCATGCGTGTTCTAGGAATGACCTACTTGTCTTCAATCCGTTTTCCATTTGTTCTTTTATTCGTTTATTCTCTCGAGAGAAAAAAGTAGAAGTATTTTTTTTTAAACAAGCTCTCTCACACTGATATTATTATTTCTTTATACATATTTACGCGTTATTTATACGTATAGTTGCAGCAGAAAATCGATAAAGTATTGTTACAGTCGTTACGCTGTCGCGTAATTAGCATTTGAACGCGAAATTATTTGTAGCATCGTTAATTAAGGGGCTTCCTTTACGAGAGACAATTTATATTTGCCATATCGATTTCTCTCCCGCAATAAGTCGACGAGAATTTTATATTATTACTCGTTTTCCCAATCCGAGCGTGTTTGCTATACGTTGTATGTTTGACAATATCGCGAGTTGACTCATTGCTCTACGTTTGCGCAAGTTTGATCAAGAAAAAGAAAAAGAGTAAAGTAGAAATTTAAACGTATCTGCCCTCGACAACACCGTGTCCCATCCTGTTGCACTCTCGAGACTTGCATACTGCTGCAATTTCCTTTGACCGTTTGCCCCAACGTGTGTAAACTTCTTCACTTCCAACGTGAATTTCTCTGCAAATTTGAAATTTGCACGAATCTCTCTCGCGTGAATATAAAGTGAAGAAAGTTTGGTTAATATTTAAGTACGAATAATTCAGGATTAAATTCTAGAGTTCGAAATAAATAAAATTTGACATAAAGTTCAAGCACAATAGGATGTTATTAAGTTGTATTCTTATTTGTTAACAAACTCTTTCACTATTTATTAGAGAAGTGAGTTTGAAAGTTACCTACAGAGTGTGTTTTATATCTAAAAGAATTTTTCCGAATATCTTACAAATGAAGATATGAATGTTTCAAATAAATATCGTTTTATAGAACAAAGAGAAAAATATTATTTATTCTTCCAACATATATGTTGCGCAGATTTATCTTTCACGTGGTTATTCGCAATTATTTTCTCGATTTATCTGTCAGCAAATCACAACGCTGCATTTTTCACAGGCACTGAAAGAAAACTAATTAATGCAATTATTGAAATAACGACGTATGACGCGGAGAAAAGAGAAGGGAAAGTTTCTTCACGTGGTGATCGTGGTTATATCTTTTGATAGACAAAAACCGATCAGCACGAATTGACCGAAATGGAGCACCGCGAGACCGTTGAAAAGCTCCATTAGCGGACCGACCTGATTTCCCTCTCTTTTGGTGAGCGACGTAACTTCGTTCTCTGGGAGATGTATGATTGTACATATGTGGCGATCAGCAGTCCAAATGACGTGCTCAATCGACGAATCAACATTGTATAAAATAAGATTGATTCTCAGTGGCGAGACAGTATCAAGAACGAAATCCAAAACTTCGCATCGATACGCGATGGAGTTCATCGTGATAGCATCGTTTGATCATGGTGTGCAATTGAAATTTCTATTTGATGGACAATCGAAAAATAGTATACGTACTATATATATATAATGTACTTTGTTGGAAAATGAAAAATAGACAGATACCATGGCCATATGTTTCATTTGTGTAAGTCAAAATTGCTCTCCCTCGAGGAAGATCCAACAGAATATATGTTAACATGTGTGATAGATGAGAGATAAAACGAGATAATATAATCACGTCATAAAATATTATCACATAATTCAAGAAAAACCTTTGCACAAAACTAAAAGTAAATAAAATACTGATTGAAAAAAAGTTTGTGTATATTGAAAACTTTTTTTTAAACAGTTATTCAAACTTTACAGATAGGTAGATAACGTATATATATTTTCTGAAAAAAGAGAGAAAACATTTCCCGAAGTGCAACTACAATGAAAAGTTTTTTTTTCTGGTTGCTTGTGCTAAAGTATCAAGTTCTCTTCCACTCTTCTGATCGGGAGAGATAATGTATTGGGTTGCACGGTTGTTCTTTCAATTTCACTCACCGGTGAATTATTTTTACAAGAAGTACTACGTTACCACACCTATTTCGGGATTTCAGGTCAAATGTTCGATATCAATAGACAGTTTTGGTCTAGTTCTACTTGCAGGTAAATCAAAAATCAATCGACATTCCCATTGCTCTTAAAGATTGCACCATGCAACTTCACAATTGAAATAAACTAATTTACGAACATTTGTTTATTCCATATTAAACACAAATAGTTTTGTTCTTCTTCATATTATAGATAAGACTAAACTGTGTCAGGTTAATTTGCAAAAACTCAAACTATTGATTTTATGATGCAACATTGATACTACTTATCATTACATCTACAAGAAAGCAAAAAGAAAGAAAATTAAGTTTAGAGAACTATAAAAGTCTTGTGTTCCACATTACTAATCGATGACGCAGGCCAATCAGAACTTTCGTAGAGCGCGCGATGTAGTCGCATCAATCTGCGGAATGGCGCGCGATAAAAGAAAGTCGTCGTTTGCTCGAATAGATCGAACTTGCCGAGGAAGGGCTGGCGTAGTCGTTGTGTGAATGTCGTCTGTAAGACTGTAAGACGACGGTAAAATCGATCGATTGATCGCAATGTCATCCTGTGAGAGAGGAGGGGATTAAAATTTGGACGAGATAACAAAGCTTGCATGAGCTTGCTTGGTGAAGGTAGTTTTTCTTTCCATTATTCTTCTCGGATGCAGAAAATAATATAAATCTCTTTCGAAAGAATGTGTCGCGTATAGACGAAAGATGAGAAAAACTCAAGATTGTCTCCGAGGAACTGTAGCGATTGATTGTAACTTAAATCAATAACAAGCAGGTTGCTTTGCTTTTCGGATCTTAATCGACTTACTGGGTGAAAACAACGAGTGTTTCAAATAATATGTTATTTGAAACACTTCAAGTATTTTAAACACTGCTTCTTATTAGTTTGTTAAATTTTGACAAATAGATCAAACATCGGATAATTACTTATAAGACTTTCAATGAATAATGCGTGAGTAGATAATACTGTTTCAGAATAAAATCTTTCAAAACTAAAAAATCGACCAATATTTTCAAATATCACAAAATCGACCAAAATTTCTCAATATTTTATTGTTTGTAATCAATTTCGTTAACAAACAAATAAAGCAAATAATAACATATCTCTTTCTCTCTCTTTTCCTTTTTTGTGCAAACAGATTTTGTATAGTATCTCACAACAATTTGGTGTGTGAAAAGCTTTGTCATTGATTGAAATAAATGCGATTAAATAACAGAAATGTCACGAACGGTAAATTGCTTACAGATTAAGGACTCAGAAATTCTATCATTAAAGTTTGTTATAGATAACATATTGAAAGTAAATATACACCATACCACACATATGTGTAAATTATACTGTGTAAAGATTTACATGAGGCAATTGATAAGTAATCGAAACAACGCATAAATAACGACAGTAGTATCACATCACATTTGTCGTTGACAAATTTCATTTTCCAGAAGAACAAATGTCAAACGCTGGCTCATTATCGTACGCAGTATTTGTGTGACAGGTCGTCGAAGCCATTCACAGTATCGATGACTTCATTGTTGTTCGAAAATTTCTTTTTACCGAGCCATTGTTTTCAGATTTGAAGATAAATGGAAATCGCACAAGGCCATATCTAGCAAATAAGGCGGATAATTTGCAACCCGTATATAGATATTGGAAAATTTATATAACATGCATTCTCAGAAGCTAAAAAAAAGAGCTAAAAAAAAAATATATATATATAAGTATTCACAAACAATTTATATGAAAATAAAAGTATCAAGTAAAAGTCAATATAATTTATGTTTAAATAAAACATATACCGCAGCATTCCTTTTTTTTTTGTTTTTTTATTATCGTTGTTTTATTATGGTTATTTTTCTAATAAAGATTTTCTAAAAAAAATTATGTTCTATGACAAAGAACGACTAGAAAATCGAAACACTTTTGAGTGCCAGAAAAGAAAACCGCAAGAGACACATAAATCAGCATGCCTGGATTTGCCAGCATAACAATGGAGCTGCGAAATAAAAAGAAGAGAAGAAAGAAAAGAGCGAAATAAAATAGGAGGAGGAAATCATTTGTCTAGCTCACTTATACTTTCTACAGGTCTTTGAAACTTGGCTTCTGAACTTCTTGGATATATCTTGATTTTCTATTTCGGCGACTCGGACAATACTTCGTGAAACTTTTGCGGTCTGTACGCATGACTACGCGAAATAGTTCGAATGTTTTCCTTGATCTTCCCTTGATCTTCTTTATCAACTATTTGTACTCGAAATCTCATAGACACTAAGCCAGGTATATGTTTCAGTCTATGAAAATAGCATATCACATGCATGTGCGTAATATTAGTTTTAGTTAATAAGTTCCCACACCTTTGATATTATATTTGTATACAATTCTCGATTATCCGTTAACAGAAATAACACACAAGTTTTAACAAGATTTATAATAACATAATATCGCGAGCTTAATTGATTAAAATTGAAAGACAGCAATTTAAGGGAACGCTGGTTATCTTTTGATCACGGATTATTTTGGACGAAAAGAAACATTTTAATCCTCTTATTAATTAATCTTCTTTTCCTTGACATCGTCTAATTTTAACCTGTTTATTTTATGCAATTCGTGCAGTATACCGTATATATAAAGTAAAGAAATATTTTAATGAAGCTGTGTTGCGTTATTATTTTTTTATTACATTTAATTGCAAATAAAATGTATATTGGCTACTATTTTGCAAATTATATACTAAAGTTAAAATTAAAATAGATTTATACACTCCATTTGTATAGAGCATTATATATTTAATTGAAAGTTTAAACACATAAGTTTGAAAAGTTGGAAGTTTTAGCGCTCATATTTTGCATTTTTCGTTTTTATATATTAAATTTTTTTTAGTTTACATAACAACCTTGTAAAAAGGTTTTTTAATATTTTATTTTAACGTTTTAGACTTATTATTTTATATAAATCATACTGAAAAATTTTCAATGTACAGTAATCAAATCGACAAATGTTGTGAGCGTCCGCGACTTCTTAGACGCTAGGGGTTGAAACTGAACTTCGTGTAAAAACGTTTCGGTATTTTTCGCTAGATGGCGGCAGCTTGCAAGCTCTCGCAAAAGCTCCACTTACCTACTCTCCATTCTCGTGACAAACGTTAAACGATTAATAAAATTTTAAATAATCGATAAAGCGCCAACTCGATCAGGCGTTGCAGGCATTATCGAGTCACCGGTAAAATTGAGTAGATCACTTTGCCTGATAGAGAACAGAGCGTTCTCTCTTAAGACACCGGTGCGACCTCCTTCTATGACGCCGACTGGAATTACCGATGGATTTTCGCACAGTGCCGCTGACACATATCTAGCTTTATAACCGTCGATATACGAGTAATCCAAAACCTACACCAACAATCGCGAAGTTCCTATAAACTTTTCTCATTGTATAAGTTGTATCTTGTAGTCAGTATAAGCTTTTTCGAGGGCTTTATATTCCGTTACATCTATAACAAAAGTTGAAAGTATTGCACATGTTCGATAGAAGCTTCATTTACTTATTTTTCGTTGAATTTCATTTCCTCCTATTATTTGTCTGACATAACACAGTCTTATACTACTTAGGCGTGAACACGTTATAAGAAATTGCACGCATATTATAATACAAACACAAAAATTTAGTTTTCATATGTATTAACGTCACTAATATTGTTTCTTATAAATGTGGGCTTCAGTAAATATATGATATTTAATGTATATTTGTATATTTTATGACTTATTCTGAGATTAATCTCTACGCTAAATCTGTACGCGTTAGATGTTGATTTCTGACGTATCAGTTGCAGATCATCGTTTTTTACCGCTTCTATTTTTAACAGAACGCGATCGCGCGCAGAAAAGTTATCGTACATAGAAATTGTCACCGTGATATTGAAAGCGCGGATATTGATCGTGACTCGTGGCGGTGGCCCGCGATTTACACATGTCAGCCGTTGCGGCGTCCGCGTTTAACCACGATGTTCAATTTGCCCTGCGGTCGAGCTGCTTCCGGTTTTCGACAAGCCGTTTGCTACTTCCCAATGGTATTATCGTAGGTTGTGCGGAAGTGTCAGATAAGATCACGCAAAACTGTTGAAGCTATAAAAAGATTTTTATAGTATTTTCAAAGAAAAAGAGAGAACAAAAAAAAACAATTACTTTAATTATTTTTATATTAATTTGGCAGTATTTCTTCATGTCACATTTAAAATCTTTGAACAAGCAAATTTGTAAATTTACAAATTTGTAGATTTTTAATTTATTAATTTATAAAAAAAAAACCTAAAGAGTGTCTGAAGCTGAGAAATTGAATTTTTACTAATTAAAGAAAATAAAGGGTTACTATTTTTGCAACAAACCGCATTTGAAAACTACTTTTCCACTTCTTTATCAGTTAGCCTACCTTTTGTCAGTAAAGCATGACTATTTCTCGGCCAATGTATTCATCGAAAAGCGCGTGTGACGATAAGTGTGGTGATGTCTGAACGGCGCCTGGCTTTTGTCCAGCTTTTTGACGTGATTTACATGATAGAACTGCGCCTGACGACTTTATGTCTTTCGACAGAGCGCAGCAGCATGAAAACATCCGATTTCACCTCGATTTCGATTTTTCATAAATTCGATAGACTCCGAAGAGTTGTCGCCAACATCAATAGGAAGTTTTTACAGCAAACCAATCATCGACACACCTACCTGTCACTTGCCGCGCGTGACTATGCACTCGCAAAGAAAATTCATGAAGGATTTAAATTCTCCAAAAATGCTGAAGTTACGACGGAAGGTCCAATGAAAACAACATTTTCATATGACAATATAAGCTTTATAACGTTAAACTGTTTGTAAGCAGAGCAAATAAAAACCTCGAATTGTAAAACTTGTATAGAACGTATATTTTTTGACATTTTTATTTAGTCAATATCAGTGTCTATACATAATTCTATGTGATTCAGACTGTGTGTGTGTGTGAAACTGTTCTGCATTTCTGATCGACAAATGCCAACGAATAAACATGTTTCAAATGCACTTCCATCAGAACTTGCGCACAATGATTGGAAAGCTGGTATTACACTTCCATCTACTTGCACTATCTGAAATTGACGCAAAACTTTCAATGGTAAAAATATTCAAGCCAATCATACAATGCTTTAACTCTCCAACAAAAAAACGGAGACTATAATGTAATAGAAATATGATGGATTTCCACTGTTTGTAAAATTCAAAACATGTTACATATGTACACATATGTGTGTATGTGTAAAATAGTATAAAATAGTATTTTTCAAAAATAACCTTGGAATAATTTTATATAATGTAAGAAAGTCTTTAAAAAGAGCTTTGTGCAAAGAAGTATGTATGTCAAATAAGTCATGTAAATCTCAGGACAGTAAATCTGAATGTCTTTACATTTCTGTTTTGTTTTTGCTTGATAGCGAAGAATCGTTTTATCGCACATAAATACAGTGCTGATTTGCACTTTATGCGGCACGATATTAGATAAAAGGAGAGACCGACGTTCAGATTTTGTCTGATAAAAGCTTTCATAAAAGCTTTGAACGTCCGACGAAATAGACTTGAACCGATCTATGAGATTCTCTATTCTCAGTTTTACTGCGATATTTACGCAGTTCCGAAATATATTATCGAGTATTTACGACTTCTTATATAATCTCTTGTAATAGCAACAATAAAAACACTATTGCTTCGGTGATGGTTTTTACCGATTAAATGCCTTAATCTTCGTTTTGGAGAATTAATACTAGTTTTATACGCTTTGTTATACAGTGTTCATGAAGTTATATATTAAAGTCATATATTAAAGCATGCTACGCAGTGTTGAATTCAAAATTAAAAGCACAGAGAATTTAAAATTTTCATAAATATTAATTCTCAAGAAAGAGAATAAGTGAAAATTTTTTTCCTGTATTTTTTATAGTACGTTTAATGCGACAAGATCCCAATTGCAACTTTTAAAACATCCAATAACTTAACTTTATGTCAAAAATCAAAACAACATAGTTGGAAAAACATCATAAATGTTTCACTTTTTTCCTTTTAGCATTGATGTATAATTTAAAATAATTTTTAGCTCGTGTAGCATAAAGAGATGTGATGTAAAGTGCGTAAAAAACAAATCGTAATGGAACGAAACATCAATCAAGTGCAATTAATACTCACTGGTCGGACTTGGTGTCAGTTCCTTCATTGCTAACTTGACATGCAGATCATATCGCTCGAAAAGTCCTAGCCTCGGACCCCTCGTGCTTCTTTGCAGCGAGTTTATAGCAGTGGTGACCGCTCTGGTGTATTCCCTCGTGCCGAAAGATTTGTGCGGCACCATCATGCCCACCTGTTACATGAGTGATAAGGAAAATGTGAAACTTCGGCAAGACGCGTGTTACGCGTGTTTCACGGTTGTGCGTAGCAGCGTTTCCATCTTTGTTAGTTTCAACTTATGTTGTCGAGAAGATCGTTATCTATCAAGTGATATAACTATCATCTGTTTTTTTATATTGTCAAACAGTGTAAGAAGGATCGTCAACAGGTTGCACAGAACGATATTTCGCAAAGTTTCGGCTGAGTTGTCGCCGAGTTGGCGCGTCCGTTTCCGTTACAAATGGTCCGAGTTAGAAACGAATATCGTCTGCGATATATGTTGAGTGTGACATGCAAGTTCGAGAAGGCGCATTCGTCATACGTCATATTATTTTATCGTTATCGTTATTGCTGTGTCATGTTGAGCGATCATTTTTAGTTTGTACCTGCTGCATCAATTTGTACACCTTCTTACACTTTTCTCTAGATGTCATAAAATTTTACATGTTTATCAAATATATAAAATTATATTTAATAATATAAGTTATTTAATATTCTTGCAATTTTGAATTGAGTCAAAGTTTTTGATCAACGCTTTGTTTACCGAATTTTGGCAACATCAAAGTATAGCACAATGACGTTTCCTGCTATAAAGGCAATTATAATTTTCGATCGCTTAGCGTATCGCGATCAACAACGTAACAAGTGTTCAAAGCGATCAGAAAACTGCAGTAAAGGCATCTTGTTCACTTTATTACTGCAAGAATGGACCGGCGCGCACCTGTTGCATAAATCGATTGGTGCGAATGAATACGGCATAGGCTGAGAATGGGCAGCGGCTTACGTATTTGGCCTATATCAACGATGTTGCTAACACTTTTTATCAAAGGCATCAATATCAACTAATTGTTCGAGGAAAAAGTTTTTTGCCAATATTTTGCAACATGATCGAGCAATTGATTGCTACGCATTATAATAAATTGATTGCCATCAATGAATAGAGATGAGATGTAATAAATTGATTGATTGTATGCCGTACATGCAGAAAAATCAAGCGAGAAAAAATTCATAAAGTCGTTGAAAAACGAGAAACTTTTAGAGAATTCCGCTTTATGAAAGTGCGAACGCAAAACGTAACGAGATAATTTCTGACTATACTGCAAGATATTAACTCGACGAATTCATTAACATTAATTAAAAATGATTATTTCCATAACGACTGTTCCCGTTAAGTCAAAGAATTTTTTGTGAAGTCTGCTTAAGGAAAACTTGACGCGAGAGCTTAATAAATTTAATTCTTACACAAAAATATGATTTAATATAAATTAAGTAACTAAAGCGTAAAAATAAAGAGCGCATCTAAGAATAATTTAATTAAAATCTACTAACGCGTGCACAAAGAGAGACAAAAAGTTTACAAAGAGAACGCATTATAAGCTGGTCATTATAAAATTACGAGACGCAAAGAAAAGTTTGTGCAAAGATAATTAAAAGCAGCTATACTTTTATGATATATATATAAATAAGAAAGCTATATAGAAATTTACGCAAATATAGATTTTTAAAACAATTAATAACTAATTTATTATACTTACTATTGCATTACTTACAAATATTTTTTTTAATAATACAAATATAATTTTATTTTTCGAAACAATACGACAAATTAAGATTTAATATGTGTGTGTTTAGTATTTGTTTTTCTGAAGAATGAAACTTCAATAAAAACAATGTGATATTACTGTCACTATCTATGCGTTGTTTTCATATAGTACTTATCAATTGTCCGATGTATAAACGTTCTTTTCTGTCCGACTGTGTATTTTCTTAATAATTAATTCCCTAACAATCGAATCGTATAGGTTTTCTCTTGTTAAGAAAAAGCTTTACCTTGAGATTAGTGACAAATGACTGATTTTTTGTTACAGAAGACTTGGACGGCAATCCTTGTGCTGGCGGAGCGATTGTGGTGGTTGTGGTAGTCGGAAACGTCCGTTGTCTCGTCACATTCGAAAGTCTACTTGAGTTGCCGAGTTGAACTCCTGAAGCGCTTCTACCTATACTTTTAGGAGGTGGAGTCCTGCCAGTGATTCTGATTCCACCCTCTCTGATAGCGTTCGGACTACTTATTATTAAAAGAGGTGACATCATCAACGAGAGGATATACGCGGTCCTCATGGCGGGGAGTTTGTTGGTTGAGACGACAACGACAAGGACGACGACGACGATGACGACAACGACGATCACCGGTTTTGTCGCGACGCGGCAATCGATCCGATCTTGCCCCACTTCCACGTGCTACTTCGATTCAAACACTGCACTGCCATTCAACACACACGCGAACTTTTCAGCGTCGCGACGACGTAACGCAACCGCGTGCACGCACGTTTCTGCCGTCGTGGCGTAGTCTCATCGCAAATTGATGCATCTGAAACAGATAGTAATATATAAATGATTAGTAAACATATTCAGTAAATACTATACCAACAATTTAATTAAGTTTTTTCTCTTTATTAAATCTTGTAGTGTATATTATTATATAATATATAATACAAATACTTTTATATTATATGCATAATAGGTGTAAATATTTTTATGGTTATCTTAGAAATATGATAAATAACCATTACACATTTACCCGACAATACGGAAATAAAAATGAGAAAGCAGGAAAGAGAAATAATCTTTAATATATTTTATCCAAGTAAACGCTTTCATTAAAGAGATGCTTAATTCTCTTGTTCTAATTTACTGTGAAACAAAAAAAAATTTATTCTAAGGACGCCTAATTGCAGATTTACTTTATTATTTTCGTAATATTAATCGGGAGTTGCAATTCAAATATTCATAGATACATTGTTGACTCCGCAAACTCTTGACACGTAATAATCTAATCATTTTACGAGAAATTGCGTTCAAAGCGATAGACGATTGCACATGGATAGACGATTTCCTGAGGGATTATTCTAACAGATCGATCGAGCATCGCTGACTTGTCATCGTATATGAATGTGAAATGTTCTACCTGACAGATTAAATCTATCACAAATCGAGTCTGCACGTTGATGGCGCAAATCTGTAAAATTTAATCTGATAAATTTCAATCTGATTGATACTTGCAACGTTGACGCGTTTCATCTTCGTGAAAATCCACAATTAAATAACTTCTTTTAAAATAACCACAGTGGGAAAAAATTGTTTGAATCACTTCTATTTATTTTGCATTATTTGTTAACAACAAACGATGTGCAACTTTAATAAGAACTTTTCTGCAAGATGCACAACGAAGCAAAATAATAAAACTAAGGTACAAGTTATTAACTAAAGTTTGTTACAAAAGGCAAACAGATTTTAAAAGAAACAACGATAAATTTATTAACTGAATAAATATGATACTTGATTGCTTCTTGATTAAGCAAGGAAATATTTATTACACAAAAAATATATAAGTATAAAAGAGTTTAGAAGAAAAAAAATTAAATTACTTTGCATAAAAAATGCAGTATTGGAGAAAATATTAATCATAAATCAAGCACATTCAAACTCTTCTCGTATCTGACGAGATTCTATTCACGCAAATGATACGTATTTTCCTATGGAAATTTCATGGCATGAATTGATTTCCAGAAATAAAAGTAGCAAGAGGAAAAGCAATTCCACATTCAAATATTCGTATTCATAGCACAGATGCTTTACAGAGAGAAAAAAACATTTAACTTTCATGTTCTTTGATTTTTGTTTTAGAGAGTTACCTATGCTGATTTCTCGGACTTCACACGAATATCTCGAATTCGTAAAGAACGAACATCGGAGTTCCGTAACAAACGAAACTTTTAGTCTTACGTAAGTTCAACGGCACAGCTGGCGATTTCAATTAAGAGAAAGAAAGAAACTAGCCTAAGAAACTTTTGAACTTTTTGATTTCAACAATTTAACATGCAGGTAGATAATAAAAATAGTAGCTGTGCGCAAAATTATTTAAATGTGCCTACGTATATATTATGACGTAAAAAAATCAATATTTTAACACTTTCTTTTTCATACACTTTGAATATACATCTAAACAAAATAGAAAGTGAATCTTTCAGACAGGTTTTCAATCATATGTTAATAAAAGTATAATAATAATTAGACTTCTTAAAGAGATTTTTTATTCTAAAGTTTCTCCCGTCTAATGATGTGAAAGTTTCTTGCGAGTTCTTGTAACAGGGAATACAGATATTGGTTAGTCCTTTTACGTGACAATCGATCTTCGAAGTTTGATCAGACTTCAATCACCGAAGTTTCTATAGCAAACCTGGAAAAGTTTTACCGGTCCTTGTATCCAGAACAACACAAGAATAGTATAATTCTTGTTGTCTCTAACAAGTTTTATTCTATAAAAATAGACATTATATGCAAAACTGTTGTTGCTTCACGCTCACTTCAATAAATGACTTTTTTCATCAACCAGTTCAAACCGATTCAAACTTATTTCACATAAAATAACTGATAGATACCTATACCGTCGATAACAAAAACGATATATTGCCGATACTTCCTGCTGTATTTCTCGATTGTGTCAGACCTACATTGGTGATGACGTTTATTTCAACTTTGACGCGCCGCCAGCTATTTCATTAGTGCAATATTTCTACTGCACGGAAGGGTTGTCAATTTTTCGACTACAATTTATATTTTCAACGTTTTGATATAACGCGACACGCATTTTCGAATGTTTGAATGAATATCTTACGCAAAAGTTATCAGTAATCATTCACATAGTGACAGAGATTTGCATGAAATTGTAATAATATAAACGCATGTTACCATCGCGAATTTGATTTGTAATTTACGAGTAATGCGCTTGACTTTACATGCAAATAATTTTAATCCCCAGTTTGCATTATGTATTCAAATGCACAACATAGACGATCGCGTCAAATTAAATCACAAAGAGTTTCATTAAAGAGAGCATTCGTTTCTACGTGATAGACATTTTGATTCCGATATTGTAAACGCAAGCGTGAGCGATATTCAAATACCTTACGTACCGTAATTCTTGCTTTATCTTTTTAGTTACGTACTGATAAAATTAATTTAAATTAATTTAAATTAATTAATTTAACTAAATACAACACAATTATTTATAGATATATAAAAGTATATGTATAATAATTATGTGTATTACATATTTTATAATATATGTATACATATAATAAAGTATATACATATACATATACGTATATACTTCCAAATATATAGCAATAATTATTTTTTTTTATTGCTTTTTGTTATCACACTTATGCAATATTTTAATAATATATAAAAAAATTACAAAAAGATTAATCATTCTTATAGAACTTTACCAAAGAGTTAAAGAACTGCAAAAAGATTTAATTTTCATCTATTAAATAATTAGTTAACAACTTGAGAGTGAACAGCGGCGGACAACGTAACGACAAGTTAGATATCTCACGACATAAATTCTTCTTAAACTTTTTACGAGATTCCTTTTGTCAAGTCTCCCCGAGTTTATGGTCAAAGTTCATCTTGCTCTCTCCTTCACTTTATTTTTTGATTTTCAGAAGACAATTTCCGGAATTAAATATTTGCTTTTAAAGCGCGACGCGAGAACTTCTAATAATTGCGTAAGATTTCTTTGTACGAATTTCTTTATAAAACATTGAAAGCATACAAAGAAAAAATCGCCAAATCGATAAAAGATCAGAATGCTGTAAAAAATATTGTCACAAATATATAACAACACGGTTGACTTTTCGCCGCAACGCTTTAACCCACGTTTATCCCGCGCATATCAGATTTTGTGATATTGAACCACATCTCTTGGTCTTCGGTAAACCGACCATCAGCTGTCGCAGATTTCTGTGACCCAACACTGTCTCTGGACCCTTGTAGCCTCTATTAAGATACGAAACTAACCTCCATGTAAGGGTTTCTATCTGCTGCTGTCCATTGATCTATTTGTGATAATTACACATCCAATTAACAAGCGGCTTGGTTATATCAAAAGCTATTCTGTGCGCTCCCCGTACATAATTTCGGTGGTAACTCTATCCACTGCTCTATATATCTTGACATTCTATAGTCTGTTTAAAGGTCACATAGGAAGATTACAATGCAGAAATATTACAGTTTCCAAAACTATAATGTGAAATTAAAATTCAATGCTAATTTATGATTAAGCAACTCAAAGTTGGTTTACTTTTTGCTCATATAGTGAAATCAGTTTTGTAAACAAACTATTTTGAAATCGATTTTTAAAATTCAGAACTAGTTTACTTTATTCTGTGCGGGAAGCATCGTTAGGAATCACGCGTTGTTAGGATACGTCTAGATGTTTGATGGAGAAGCGGAAACGTAGATCTGATTACAGGCATGATTAGGTAAATAGCTTATGCAGAGTACGTACCTTCATTAATGTTGACCCGTGCACAACAAGTCATGATAACAGTGACGTGGAACGTTCCTAAATGAGCTTCGTAAATTCAATATGGTAATAATAGGAAACAATGTGTCTTCCGTATCACCAGTGAAATTTACATATATAGATCACATCGACTAATGTATATCTATGAAATGTTTTACAATATCAAATATGTAATTTAAGAAAACTTCTACGTCATTAATTCTAATTTTATTTTTTTCAAAATGATTAAATTGTATAAAGATATGATTGCTATTTGACAAACAAGAAATTTTCGCCATCAATCATGCAGTTTCGCAAAATATCAGTCGTTAAATGTTACGTCAGTGTCAATATTTCGTATCAGTGTATTATCGAATATCCGTGCACATTTGTCGTATTGAATAAGCGATATCTCGGATAAATGATAATCCGATAATCGGCGCTTCGATTAAACAGCATCAACATAATCAATATTCTGATAATTCGAAATTCCTTATAAAACTCCGAATATTGAAAAGGTCTGCATCGCAAATGATCATTTTATAGGAAAACTATAAACAAAATATTAATATTTAAAATACATTAAATTGAATAAAGTAAAAATAATGGTTGATAAAAGAAACAAGTGACAGACAATATAAATAAATGTATATATATATTCCGCACAACTACGACAATTTTTATTTCACCTTATGGTCATACAAGATTTTTCTTAATTAAGAAGAAAATTATAAAACAAAAAGTTCTCTATCTAAGAGAACTAAACACGTTCCCGTATTTATTGTATAACTTGATTGTTGTATAACTTTATAGTTCGGAAATCATCAGTGATTTCAATTTCTTTTCCATCGGACCGCAATTCGATATTCAATCAAGAATTCGTTTGACGTATGTACCGAGCGAAATAACCCAGAACGAGATCGCCTGAAAATCTTCGCTACCGGTTCTTCTATCAGATGAAATCAAATTTCGAATACTATTTCTTCTCGAGCTTATTTATAACTTATCGTGGACGATTATCGGCGGAGTAGAAATCCCCGCAATTTTTCTTTGATTATGTGACCGAATAAAAAAAAAAGCGCCACTAGAAAGCTTGGGAATAATGGAATGAATTACCGCGACTAAATTCTGGAAGAATTCCGACGATCTCGAAAAAAAGCAAGCACGACGATGGAAGAGAGTTCATCGAGACGTACAGCTCAAACTTTTCTCAATTTACTAGAAGCCGAGTTTTATCATGTTGTACACGAGAAGAAAATAAACATGTCAAAGTCGAAGTGAAAGCAATAAAATCGCGTAAACTAATACAGCCTAGCAATGTAGCTTGCTTAGGGAATATTTGAAAACAAGAGCGAACTGTTTGTCGTCACAGACGGTTGACGACAGAGTCAACAAGAAACATTGTCGTTAGTCTGATGCATAAAATGACATAAACACACGCTGGAAAAACTCTTTTGAGAGATCGAGTATGATAAGATCCGTAAGAGGATTTTCGGCGCACAGTAAAGCGAACAATGGTTTCAAGAAACCTTGCTACGGCCCCGACACAGTAAAAAATCCGAACGAGACAAAAGATATTCTCATCTTGATGGTAATATGAGGAAACAAGAGAAGAGAAGAAGATACGCCAAAGATTACATTAAGCTGGGAAGACAGTAGAGAAAAAAGAATACATGAGAAAATGCGTTTCTGCGCACTTTTTTCTGTGCTATCGTTCTTGTTTCTTTTTTCTTCGGGAAAATTTTGTGCGCCTCAGCGATACGGCGGAATAAAGTTACGGCGCCGCGATGTTTTCCGGAGGAAGTTCCAATATATTAAGGAGAAGTACGGCAATGTATTAAGGAAAGAGAGAGAGAAGTGCCGTAATCTTCCTCGAAATTGCACGTCGCTCGTAGAGCGTGGAAAATACATTTCGTTGCAATTCTTAATTCAATCAAAAAATCAGGGGTAAGTCGGTAATCCTGTTTATAACATTGCAATAAAAACAAAAAACAAACTAATAACGAATAATATAACCTTTTCCACGAAATTATAGTATTGACAAGAATCTATAGAGAGAAAGCTTCGTGCAGTTTGCTAAGCGTTCCCTTGATTGTTATATAAGTACAAATTCACGCCGGACGAGATTAATTTTCCTTGGAGACTGATTCGCAATTAGAATCGAAACGATGACGCCTACGGGACATCCTAAACGTTTACACATGATAATAGCCTAACCAGCTTACGGTAGATTATCAGCTGCGATGTTAAGAGGTTACCTGAATAGTTTCAGTAGTGCAGGAACACATGATGCAACTATGCATACGATTTGCATTCGTGGACGATGTATTTACATAATGCATTATGTATATTATGCAACGTAGCAGCGAGTATATGAGTACATAGCGCCTGAAGATATACGATAATAATGCCCATTTCGATCGTGTGCTTTATTTCTCCCAAGAGCTCCCGCGCAGGATTTCCCGCGGCAGATATTGACAGCCGATGGAAAACATCGCGTCAATGCTCTCGCACACACGTAGGATGTGAAAAAATCCATCTACCATCATAATATTTGTGTGTGTGTGTATATATATAATACACATATATATGTATATCTGTACATGGTTTTTTACTCTTTTCAAACTAAATTTTTCTCTGGTAAGCGTTGCTCGAAGTGTCGCGACAAAAATAACACAAACAGTTTGCCCTACACAGATCGTTTGAAATATTTTACTGAATATTATCATTTTTGTGGTTTGTAATGGTAAAATTATTCGTGATGCTCCGTTAATGTATCCACACACACACAGCAAAACACTCATAAATATACTCATTGCCGCTACTCTCTTCTTCATTTTTCTTTACTTACATTTGACATTTATGTATCCTAAAGTTAAGCATAGTGCTAATTTGTTTCCTAGCGGCGCGTAGCGGCGAGCTAAACTTCCACACATAAACCACAAATGCCTCATTTAGCGTACATTAGCGTGTACTAAAGACCTTAAAGGCTAGTAAATTTAAAAAAGCAACGAAAGATGTGATAAAAAACTGCGAAAAGACCTTGTGAAAAGTGCTCTTTCAGATGCTATTTCATCCCTTGTCACAAGCTTCGTGCTTCTCTTCACCTTATATATTCTTTCTCTACTCTTTTTATCTAGCCACATCGTCTTTTCATAAGACAGTATGAACAAATGTTGGTCATTCAACCAGAAAAGCGATTAAAACGCAAGAATATCCATTTCTTTCAGCGTGACAAATAGCTATTGTTTCTCGACGAAGAAACTGTAATTTATTATTCGAACAAGCAAAAAGATCGCTATCAATTCAGAGATAGAAGATCGTCAAATGCGAGTTACAAATTAGAAGAGAGAGAAGAAGAGAAAAACTGAATAAATAAAAATAACTTACACGTATTAACTTTTGCCGCTTCTTGTCTGTACATCAATGGAATTTCGAATTGCCATTTAAGCGTCATGCCAACACAGACTGCTGAGAGTGGTAGGAGAAATTTGCAGTTTTGTCATTTGTCTCTGCGCAAATTTCCGTCGCGCAAACTTTGAACCGCGTTTTCAGAGTCTTCGCTGGAAAGTTGAGAAATTCTCATTAGGAAGGCGACGCTCGTTTGAATCGTTTTATTGTTCTATTCCAACAAAGATCGCCTCCGGCTCTCTGTGTCGGTAGAAAAGTGCGATTTTCGCGTTCAATACTCGAGTGTATTTTTCGATTCTCTTCTCTCTCAAAAATGGAACGATATGAATATCGAGACAAATCTTTGAAAGTCGAAATAACGATAAACGATACTGCTACAGCGACTTGGTTTACCCGTCTAGCAAATTCATTATAAAAAACAACGACAACATGGCGGTGTTTCAAATATCTTTGATCACGCAATGTTTTCGTTAATTAAAAAAGATGTAATCGATGAATAATATAGCGAAATTCAAAATATAATTTTATTTAATTTGAAAATGTTCTATCAAACGCTTATATGGCTACGTAAAGAGTATCTAGTGTATCGAAAATTATTAACTTTTATTTTTTCACGATAAACGAGAAATAATAGCATTTTTGAAATTACGATTGCGAAAATGAAACATTAAAAGCCTTTTACTGCAAAATGTTCAATATAACGGAATTAAACCAATACCAGTGTTAGCTAAATCTACAAATAATTGTTTTACGCAATATTAAATTATTGCTTTTCCGTCAAAGCCATATTCGCAAGTGATAAACAGCATATTGGGTGCTTGCACAGTATTTATAGTTATAACCTCTCGCGGGGCAGTTGATCGCATCCAATAACAATACTCGTGCACAAACCGCGATAAAATCTCACGATAACTCGCTTGTCGTAGTCAACCAGCAAATCCTGTTGCCACTCTCCAATAAGGGAAAGCTTTCTCGAGTTAATGTTCTTCTCTTTCCTATTTGAGAAATAATAGTTCACTTACTGTTGCTTCCTATAAAGTTTTCATTCTTACATTCTCCTTCCCGTGTTATCCCACACTTTTACGTTTCTGTCTCTCATCTGCCGTTACCCCTTTCTGTGGAGTACGTGAGTAACTCGATGGAGCGAAAAGGCGTTCCGCCATTGGCTGTAGTAGCTTCGCACGAAGTTAGAACCGACGAGACGATAAATTCAATAAGACAAAAGCGCACTCTCGGGACATTGGCACACAGCAAAGGGTTCCCTCGCGCTATATTGCGCCGACTAATGTCGCAGGGGTTGCGTGCGCGACAACACTCTTAAGGTCCCGCCAGACCAACTCCCAGGAAGATGCCGAATAAAGAAGATAAATACGATAATCCCCTCGAGCGCGTACGAGGTAAAAGTGGCGAACCGTGTTTTGCGAGGACATCACACCCCGTGTCGTCTCGAGAATAAATCCGTTGTCACGAAGCAATGTTCTACAAACGAGAACGATACCAGCGAGGGACGCGTCTAAACAGATGAACTGTTCAACAGTAACATTCTTACTTGCATTTCTTTAGTAAAGTTAAACAGGTCAGTGAAAATCAGATTTGTAAAATGATTTGCATTGTCGTGTAAGTTGCATAATATATAGTTTTCTGTCTTGTGTGGAAAGCATTAATTACTCAATCTCTTATGTTATTTTACACATAACAACGTTAGCAAAATTCTATTATTTCCATATAAGTGTTAAAAAAAAAAAAAAAAAAAAAAAAAAATGCCGTTGGAAATGACAATGTTTTATGGCAACGTAAAGAGAGTGTATTGGATTATACAGAAAACTGGAGCAAAGTAGAAAATAAGATATCGCCTGCTTTTATGTGGGTTCGTTTATTGTTAGGTCACATGGTAGATAAATCTAGACTCTACTTTCCGAAACGCGAAATCCGTGTACAGGTTCTTGCGTCCACACATATCTCAAAAACGCGTTCTCACATACCTTGCTCGCAAAGAAATGCTGCGCATCCACCGAAGGATTCCTTGATTTATCGTCTAGAGAAGTTTCTCTCTCACTTTTAAAATAACGTACAATTGTGCAGACCTTAAACAATCCATTATAAACTAATTGTATTTTTATAAACTGTAAAATATTTCGATGATGGATGTCACCTTATGTGATCAGTAAATGTTGCACACTGAATGTTGCGCTCAGTCGAGTGCATACCAATACTTTTTTGCGATGTAAATATTTATTAAAAGAAGATACTTTTTTTCTATTTTTTATATGTCGGTTGTTAAATTGTGACAGGTAAAAAAAAAAAAAAATTCTCGTACTATCGCCAAACAATCTGTAACGTAAAAATATACTGTAACCATTTTTAGAAGATTCATAGACGCAAAAGCGCGTGACATTCTGGTTTATGGTGAATGCAAACTACGGTGTGTTTCGACCTGCGTTGGAGTGCCGACATCGTATGGTATGCGGCATGCGAACTACTGTGGTATTGTTTTCATTGGCACGATCGTAATTCCATTCCATTATCTCGTCCTCGCCACTCGTGCTACTCGGTTTTGCGAAAGAGAATTGAAGCTGAGACTATGGTTCCGTTTTCAATACGTTACACATTAACCGTCCAAGGTGGAGAATATCTTGCAGTTTTATTATATCGCTTTCTTTTGTAGTATAATATACATATAAATTCTTTCTTTTCGAATTCACGTTCTGTTTTTTTTTTATTAAAAGTAATTCTTTTGTTTTTAATCTCTTTACTGCTTTACTGCTTTTTATCTGATGCACGTGAAAATAAAAAAAAACTTTGATTTTTTTAAACATCTCAGAGTCGTTTAGTATAAGTTGAAATTTCCTACTACTTTCTGACTTGTCACCCCATTCGGTGTCCAATGTCGGTGCATGGATTCCCGCGTTCGTGGGATCGCACCGTCGCGTCGTCGTGCTTCAGTCGAGATAATCGAATTCCATGCGTGACTCCGGCCAATAGCGCAGAGATTTGTGCGATTCGCACGGACGACCACGTGAAATTCTGTCACGAAGAAGGAAGAGAGAGAGAGAAAGAGAGAAAGAGAGAAAGAGCGAAGAAGCCGACATAATCCTGAAGTAGGTATAGAACGTACAGAATCGAGTTCACAAGCCGCTGAGTATCACCCTAACGCGCGCGGTCCCTGAGAAAGCATTTCCATTTCGACGCATATAACCTTTGCGAGCTTACACGTCAAAGAGCGCACGGCATTCTCTGATTTCCGTGAATTCGTCTTACAATCGGCTCGCATCTCTCTGCATATAATCCGATATCGGAGCGACCTGTGTTCTTTTGAACGTAGAGTATAAAACGAATTTCGCGAAGCTCCTTCTAACACCGGCAAAGAATTTCTCATTTGAAAGACGCTACCCGAGATTTTTATATTAGATTAGACTCTTATTATAAGTTTTATCTAATTTTTGAAAGAAATTAGAATGTGTGTAAGAAATGACGATTAAACAGTTTTTGTTGACGTTTGCTTGATTTGATTTCATATCTTCGTCTTTTAAATCGCAAAGAAAATACATGATTAACTTTTGCATTAACATTCAGTAGATGATTGTCAACTATATTTTTTGTCACTTTTTTTTATCCAGAAAGTAATCAGAAACAGCTTTCCTCCATTCGCTACTTGCAAGTCGAAACATATCTGCTCGGTCGATGTCATCGACAGGAGAAAAAGGACAGTAACCTCCGTCTGCATCGATATAGCCTCGTTACTTAACTTCCACGAAGAATAGCCCGCCGCGCGCAGACCTCGTTCTGCTTTCTGATCTTCTTCCGGTTGGTAAATCACAAAAGCTCGACCGATCGAACAGCCCACTCTTTAAAGGCGCTTCGTTTCGCGCGTTTATTCACCCTTTACATCGTCGGCTGCTTTTCCTTTAGCACCATGTTTTCCCGTCCAGTTATCTCCCGTAGTTGTTCATTTCATTCTCGTTTTGCGCTTTTCCCGTTTTGTTTTTTTTTCGCTTTGCAAAGTAAAAGTTGTAGCAACAGTAGTTTGCACTTTGCAATGCTTTTTACCATTTTTATGAATTAAAGTGACTTTATCTGACAAGGATAAGTTTATATTTATGCGACGTACTTGATTTATCTTGACTTTAACACATAAATATTATATAATCTCTTTTTATGCTTTTAAACATATTAAGTATTACATTTAAAATATATTAGATTTTTTATCACAATTACTTAAATGTTTCTTCTGTGTACTACAGAGATATATATATTTTATATATAATATATATATATATATATTTTAAAGTCAGATATATCTGTATCGTGTATAAACTTTGAAAGAGTATTTTCATGCTGTGAGTTAAATGTAACCATGAAAAAACAAGTTGCGCTTGATGATGCTCTAACATATCGATTTTCTCAATATGCCTTGAACCGTCTCTTTGTTGCACACAAGTCGTCTCAGGAGGGACGCAAAAAAATATGCAAAAAAAAAAAAAAATATCAGCGTAGATAAATGTGCAGACAATAAACAATGTAACAGTATATGAGAGATGGGATTTCAGTGAATCCAATCAAGATTATAATGAAAACACTGGCGGCGCCTCTCGAGCATTTCGCAGTGAATATCGTTCGACCAAGAAATACGAGCCCAGTTAAATAACGTACGACACCGTTGAAATAAAATCGCGATAGTTTATCAATTTGCGCAACGTTTTCAGCCCTGTGAAATCATTCACGCTGTCGCGACAAGCAAGGCGTGCAAAATTCGAAGGGTAAAGCAATCGCACGTCAAACCGGACATTTTTGTGTGTGTATGTTTATCTTGTGAAATATAAACCGCGTGCGGTTCATGCAGGGTCGCGCTCAATACCGTTGGTGCAACTCAACGTTTTGTGCAATTTCTGACAGGAGTCCCCGCACACTTTCTGATGATGCACGATCTCGCGGAAACGACCGTTTCCGTCGTTTCGTTTATTCCTGCTGGGAATAGCTGGGAAAATTTCTTTGCAGAGACGAATTGTAAGCACCACCTACCTAAGTCCGCAGATAGTTTCGCGTTTTACTACACTACTCCCATATTATCCTGCTACCATTCTACCCGGAGTTACACACATTTTCTATTTGCGTTCGCGGAAAAATTGTCATAATATGCTATCTAAAACTTGGAACATATATATATTTTCAAAACTTGTGACGCAGTGATTTAGCGTTGCAATTAATGTTACTCTTAGAAATAAAAAATTTAATAACGAGAAATATTATAAATGCAACATAGACTGATTAAAGAAGATGATAGAAATAAGATGGCAATTCACGAGAGATATTAAAATATTATTTTTATATGGCGAGTAAACAATGATCAATAAAAAAAAAATTATTAAAATATCCGATTTCTGCATCTCTGTACCGCAAGCACTCATTTGTATGCTATTTCGTGATAATTTTGTGCGAAATGTAAATATTCTAAATTTTCGAGATTAAACTTGCGGAAATTATGCCGAAATTATTTAATTTGTAATTAAAATTTCTTCTGTATAAATGGCTTTTCGCGATGCGTTTCGGGAAAGTTCTTGTTACAATAAGCACACATTCTAGTTCTCTGTCAGACATCAAATATTTTCGCCCACAATATAGCCAGCTTTGTCTCTGCGCGAAACTAATATTGGACTACACGATTTGCGCACACGGACAACTCGTGCATATACACGAAGTCCTTCCCTCGAGTCCCCAAGAGAACTTTACCAGTGATACATGTGGATGTAATGTAAGACACTTTCGCCTAAGCTCTGACCAGTCATGAAGTCCGTACGTGCAGCTTATCTGGAACAATCTCAAGACAGTTATCTCCAACTTAGCGTGCAAAATTCGTTTCCAAGTTGCACATTGCTTTCCGATTTGCAAAGCACGTCGCGTCCATTGTTACGAAATGCTGTGTTGTACCGACTATTGCTGCTCAGGTACGAAACTCCGGTTGTAATTCTATGTTGATGAGACTTGCGGTTGATTACCTACTGTCACCTATTGTCCTTGGTGTTAAATCAACGTGCCGCACCATTGGTCACATTCGTCAATTATGACAAACTTCCAAGCATCGAACAAATAATAATCAAGTGTGCATATTTCTGTGTAACACTGTTTCCATTATATTTGCGTACATAGAGAAATATCTGCTGTTATCTTACTTTCTTTACTTAATCTCCATAAAATTAATCATAAATAAATTGTATTCTTCATTTTTAATTACAAGGGAAAATTTGTTCATCGTAAATAATTTTTATCTTCATCATACAGAATATTCTGTTTATACAAAAGTCCTTTCTATATTATATTGAAATGTTTCACAGTTCGCGTCTGGTAACATTTCTATTGTTTCTAGATAAAAGCTACATTTCGTTGAGCGCGAACGAAGACTCCATTGTGGCGAGATCGACGTGCTGCATCGCAACGATTATGTGTGCTCAGACGAAGGATCTTACAATAGAGTCTCGGAAAAGGAAGCATTCCGTTAAAGCTCACTTTTGAAACGACGCGTGAAACTATACTAAACAATCGTCGCCGTCGATGAAGTTGTGTATATATTGTTGTTATTCTATCGAGAAACCAAGTTTTATCGTTTTCTTCACCGCACCTAATAAAATAATTCTCGATTTTTGTTTACTTGTCAAGCACATGTAAAACTTTACGTTTCTGATATATTTTACTTATTATCCTATCGTTTATTAAATTCTTAAACAATAAAAAGGCTCGCTATCGAGTTATTTAAAATTGCTTTTCGGAAATGTGTGTGTCCTTCCAATAGCAAAATGTTAATTCTGAATTTACATCCACACATGCTCGAAAATTGGTTTTATAAATTTATAGACACACTTGTATTTTGTGACTTCTATTTTCGAATGAGACCTGTAACAGAACAACGCCAATTGCCAACCACCAATCACTCCTCGTTCAATGGATTGGTATAAATCGCACATCTAACGACGTGCGAAGGAACGAACTAATTGCTGAAATTCAAAAGAAAGCTTTTTTTTTACAGTGATAAAAATACGTGGCGTGGCCGATAGTTTGTAAAACGCGACCTTTTTGCATAATCGATACGCATGTGCAGCCAACGCAAAAAATGCGCATTTCTGTGCGTTCGAAAAACCGTTCCCGTCCGTGTTTGCCTCTAAAAACGAGGTTGCTGAAAAAGCCGGTAATATGCAGTTTATCGTAAAAGCGCTTTTCGAATACGCTCACAGTCGATGCGCACAAGCCAGTTAAGGTATACCGTCGATTGCATACGGCACTGACGTAGCATAACGATATATATATATATATATATACACGAGTTACAAGAATGCATAATGTATTACACATACATCCTTTGACATCGTTCATATCGACTGATATTACAAACTGTAACATGACGCACTTATATTTCCTGTTGTTCTATCCTTTAAAAAAATGTTTATCTTTTTACTCAAAATATTATTATGATAAATAATATACATATTTAACCGAAGCTTTCAAAAATCACTATACAAGTATAACATTTATTTAATGCAATTTACACTTTTGCGGCAAAACAGATTAAAAAACAGTTTTATGCTCCATTACAACTAAAAAACTTCATACGGAGTTAAATAAAAATTACCGGTAATATACAAAGCGATTCGAATCTAAGTTACAACTTTCTGACTCACTGATCAGATTTCGCGTTTATTATTATATAGTCTCTGACTTACAAAATCTTGCAAAATCTGCACTTTTGCGTGCCAAACCGAAGAAACTGATGTAGAATTGTGACACACTTTTATCTTCAGAATTATAGATATTTTTCTGCTGATCCGTCAATAATCAGAGTTGGGGAATCGCGAACTGTCTGCCTGTAGAATAAAGCTTGAAATAAAAACAAAATACGGTGACTTTTTTAAAGAAAGCTGTTGTGGCAACTCGAGCGAGAATATTGTGGCGATAATATTTTTGCTTCTAAGCGCGAAAGACGCGCGGCGTCTTTTTATGAGCTTTGTGTGAAAGCAGCTTAACAGAAAATCGGTTGAAATACTTAGAGTTGTCAACTAAGATGGCACAAATCAGCAAGATAGAACAACCAGCTTTACTTAGTGCGTTGTCACATTGTTTTATTCTAAAAGATAATTCTACATGATTATAAATGTAATTTAATTTATTATGGATACGTATGCATACTGAACCGTTTTCCTAAATATATTTTATATTTTTCTTCTCAAATCAAAACAAAATTATTTATCTTTAGAGAAATTTAATCTGACACATTGCGACCAAACAGAAGACATATTGTTTTTGTTATTGATTTCTTCCTCCGTGTTTTTTTGTAGTACCATATGGACTGTTGGAAATACAGCTTGCAGCAACGTGTTCTGTTAAAATATTCATTTGTGTGTTTCGTAATAAAATAAAACAAGCAAACTGGCAAAATTTGAATATAAATATTAAAGTAACGAGTATTACGGTATAACTGTAAAAAAAGAAAAAACAAAAAAGATAAATATAACACATTATACCAATATAATAACACTTTGTTGTGTTATTTTATTTATTGTGAGCGCAATTAATTTTCTATATAAATCTTAAACTTAAAATAATATTAAAGCACTCACGCGAGAAGAATACATTATGCAAAATCGTCAATTAATTACTTATTGTACTGTAAATAAAACAACACAATAACATTTTAATCCTTTTTGACTGGAAACGGAATTTGAAGGGAGTAGAAGTGCCGCAAAGTTTCGCGTCTTAATTGCATCCTTAATTAAGGAGCTTCTGTTTACGCGCAAGCTGGAATGTTCTTCGCCTATTCTTCACCATGAAACACGAAGATTTAAAAGTCATCTGATCTCCATCGAGATTCGCTCCCGGCGTTCCTTGAACGTGATTCGTTTAAATGAATTTCCACCACCTAATTAAAGAGCTATGGCATCCTTGACGGAAATCTTCAATGAAACCATTACATTACAATGTAAATCAATTTTCCAAAGCAGATAAAAATATTCCACAATTCTGCAGTTTCTAATAATTTTTATATAAAATACGAATGTTAAAAATACCATAAATATGTTATATAAAAAACATATTTGTTGATACAGATATAATCCAAACACTTATTTTTTACAAGTTCTAACATTAACGCAAGTTTCATAAAACACGCGTTCTCCGATAAATATAATATAAATATATTCAGTAAATATGTAACCATAAATATTTTTATAATAGACATATCAGTAAAGAAAAATATTTAACAACGTTATATGTGTAAAACGAGAACATAACATTAAATTCACAGTTAATAAAGCAGGGATGTAATATTTCTACCGGGATCTTCACAAGGTCCTATGTGTGGGAAATGGGTTGAAAGAAATAAATATTCCCTCCTGGATTTGTTTGTCATTGTTTACACAGCGAAGGTCTAAACGCACAGTTCAGAAGGGAGAATGCTTTATGAATTTAATATTACTCAATTTCATTTGAAATGTTTGTTTGTAGTTTATCTAATATTGTCTCTCTTATGACTATAGACAAATGTGTATCGCTGCTAACAGTGAATTTATGTTTAATCTCTCGACGTTTATTACCACAGAGAATATGTTTCGCACTTAAAATCTACAAACAGAAGCATAAATTGAGGTGAATCGAGGTGTTTGTCGACTTTGGTTCCAGTGTTGGAACCAAAGCTTCCGTTAATCCTATAGATTAGACATAGGAATAATAATCTCACCCTTAATGGAAACGGGTCTTTGGCATGCAGCGTTTCAGAGAATGAATTAATCGCGAGTTCGCGGCGTAAAACGCGTTAATCTAGAATGGATATTTCTCGCGTCGGTACTTCACGCAGACGTACGCCGTTCTGGAGAACTCTAATTCTCTGGCTTCGAGATCCAATTAAACTTAATCATCTTGCAGAGCCACGATTTTAATGTTCAATCACTTGGGCTCTTTCACGCGCCGAGAGTTCGAGTCCTTGAAGAGAAGATCAATGTAGAGCCTCTCAAAGCTTTTCACGTACGAAAAACCGACTGTGCAATTCACATTTCTCCTGCGTCATTATCAATTTCACGAGGTGGAAAGCGCTGCGCACTCGACGAGTTTTTGCAACTTCCTACATGACCCTTTAGGAAATTAATTGGTCTAACCAAATTGGCTCTTGTTGATCTTTGAACTCGAATACATCAATGTGTAAAAGAAGTAGCAAAAAAGTAATTTATTAAAGAAAACGCGCCCTTACTTACTCTTTTCAAAAGTTCTGTACAATCTGTATACAATCTCTACATGTAGAGATTCCGTAACCAACTAAAGACAATTAAGGAAATTAAATAAAATTATAAAATATAAGTATATTAAATCTCTCAACAAAATATTTAAATTTTACTTAATTAAATATTTTTCTTCAGTAAGTTGAGACCTGACTTGACATTTTAATTAGGTATCAAGTAAAATCAAGCTTAATAATAATTTATATAAACGTTAATAATATTTTATATAAACTTTATATAATTTTACAATGTATCTGGTTTTTCTAAAACATTATTTTCTCTAACTTATTATATATATTTTATTGCTATTACTATCTACTTGTTTATTATTATTATTATCTTTTTACTTTAAAAAGGAACTAATATTACACAGAAATGTTCGACATAAAAGCATTTCTAAACAACAAACGTAGCTAATATGATCACGCTGATCGGTTTTCAACACAGATCAATACACAGTGAAGTTTACAAACTCGATATATCTTACATCAGGAATATATCTGTTTTACTTGCTTTTCGCAAAATCGCAGATACATGCTCACGCGCGATGGTTGATAGTACAGAGATTTTATCTGCCAATCTGTCCGTTGTAGTGTTATAACGTAATGGGTTCGTGACTGTCGGCAGTCTGAAAGATCTGGTATCCTCATGAAAACGGAAATGGAAGTTGCGATTCCAGAGAAGATTCGCGATATGACAGAATGTCAGCGCTTGTCAAAAAATAACCAAGCAATATTTCCTGTCAGAGGAATATATACAGTTTCGTTTCTCGTACAAGTTTCGCGCTATAAAGAATCGACGGGAAAAACTTGTCTTGTTTAAATTTATGTTGCAGGTGATTGCCCGATCTGACAAGGGTCACTCGCCTCTCGCCCTGATACCTATTCGATTAGTCATTTGAATAAATTGAACGTGATCTGGTTTCCTGATGCGATAGCATTTCCGATGGCATTCACGTTAGTCCGTATATCACTATCATATATGTTTCTTTTTCCAAAATGTTATCTTTGTAATATTTTTCAATCAAATTAAAATTAAGTCCTACTGCTAATATCTTTTAATATTTTATAATAAATGCTATTTTAAACAAATTTTGCACTTAAACAAACGTTGAAACATTTCAAGTCTAAGATATAAAGTAAGAGTAGTGCTCTTTTACAATTAAGATGTCTGCGATTAAATATGAAAAGATATCGATCTGAGAAATGTACAGAACGTTAAAAGGTCACGAAATAATAATTTCATATTCAGCCGACGAACTCCTGAAATATTTCGTACCATTGATATTCCCACAGTACGAGCCAATTCCATTACGAAGGCGACGTCCTTTTTGCCGTTGCGTAAGAAGCGCGAGCGCACAGATCCAGACAGGGCAAATTGCACCATTGCTGCCCTGGCTTTTTCCTGTGGCGCATCTAACGACCAGAACGCCGGCTGGTACAGATCGAACTTTTTCCACTAGCGGTGGCTTTTCGTTGAGAGGACGAGAACCATAGAGAGGATAGGCTGGAAAGTCCTCGGTGTGCACTGTTGGCACGACAGCGACATTGGCACTTGTATTCGAGATAAAAGCGACCTTGGCCTCTTGGCACGAGATTCCGGGAGGGTAGGTGTTTGCCGCACCCACTCTACACGGTCGTGTCGCACCTATCGATATATACGTGCTCTACGGTTGCGTCATCGCGCGAGTGCGGTGTGGCGGACTTCTGATAAGTCCGGCTTGTATGGCGCTTTTCTACTGGCAACCGGAGCACGCGTAAAAAGTTTCTTTCGGAAAGTTTTTTCCACAAAAGTAAACAGAATACAGAGGCACAGTTTATAATATGCACATGTTGAAGAGAGTCAGTCTTAAAAATGTTTTTAACTTTAACTACTTTTATGTATAAAATTATTGTATATATTTACTTCAAAACGAAGAAAAAAAAGATAAAAATAGAAAGATACAATTACCATTAAATTGAAAAAGATCTTTTTAAAATCATTTATTTCTGCTTTCAACGTAGTTAAAATGATTCTCAACATTGGTAATGAAAGACGAGTTCAACGTTAAGGTTGCAGAAAGACTTTTTTTTCCAATGCTGGAAAGAGAGAGAGAGAGAGAGGTAAACGATGTCTTTCCTCGAGTAGTTCTTTTTACACAGGCAATTATAACATAGAGTACTTTGTCATTCTGTTTTAATCGACATCAATCTATTTTGCTTCTTTAAAAATCATGTTGCCACTTTATATGTATGTGAGCTACATCTCGCGAAAGCCTTTGGAACACTTAAAATACTTCAGATAAAGAGTTTTCTCTACGCTTCGTTTATGGAAATAGCTCACTAGTATACATATCCTCTTTTTATGTAAAAGATATTTGGTCTTCAAAAGCGCACAAGTGCGCTTTCCGATAAGATTTTCAAAGCCGGCTCTCTAACGAAGTTGTCATGTGCTTTTATACATCAAATTAACATACTAACTTCGTTACGGAAATTTTTATATCCGTAAATAATAATTTTAACATGGTCAAACATTACTGAGTAATAAGTCTGGCAGTTATTTTATGTTTGACAACTTTAGTTCAAATAGATGTATTTATCTTTATGTACGTACGTGTGTATTACGATCATTAAATGAATATATATTTATGTAAAGATTTAACGTATCCAAAGCCAACGATAAAATTGATCTATATAAAATTACAAAAGAAAAAAACATACGCCAAGTACATAAAAACTATTTAAATACAGAAATCTTTTCTCTGTAGAAATACAAATCACAGACAATC